>MU183711.1:176495-231507 GCA_016904865.1 Pissodes strobi
CTATGTGGGAGGTTCTGCCTGCGCAAGAGCATACCGTTATATGTGTATCGTGATAGTACCTATTCTAAGAGTTAAGCTGTGGGAGGCAATGGTAGAACTAAGAATCCCCAAAAAGCTAATCAATCTAACAAAGATGTGTGTCAACGGCTACAGGGGTACACTAAAAATCGGAAAAATGGTGTCAAACTCATTTGAGGTGTCTAGTGGCTTGAAACAAGGCGATTCACTCTCCCCTACATTCTTCAGTATTCCCTTGGAAAAAGTCATAATAGCGGCGGAAATAGCCATGGAGGTCTTTGGCATTGATGGCCCAATAATCATACTAGTTTTTGCCGACGACATTGACGTGGTTGGAGACACCGTGATAATGGTGAAGGAACTATTTGTTAATGTTGAAAGGCAGGGAAATAATTGATCTTGAAGTTAACGTCGACAAAACGAAATATATGTATGTTAATAAAAGAACGAGAAAAGATAGGATAGGGCAAAACGTTACAATATGAGAATACAATTTCGAGAGTGTAACAAATTTTAAGTACCTTGGGGTCACAATCAAGGAGGAAAATAGTATGCCCGACGAAATCAAAGTAAGAATCCAGTGCGCCAGTGGATGCATGTACGCTCTAAAAGAAGTTCTTACCAGCAAAAATCTATCCCGAAGATAAAAAATTAAAGTAAAGAGTGAGATATGGACAATTACAAAGGAGAACGAGCGTAAATTGAAGTGTTTTGAACGAAAAGTTCTGCGTAAAATCTTTGGACCATGCAGAGATCCAAGAACAGAGCAGTTCCGACCAAGAACAAACAACGAACTGGCTGGACGGCTAAGTTGGGGTGGGTATGTACACCGACAACCAGACTCTCGATTGATCAAGATGGGTTTAGGAACAGAATCCAGAAGGGCGAAGATCTCTGGGGAGACCTCGTATGAGATGGAGAGATAACATCGTTACAGATCTAAGAGCGATGGGAGTAGAATACGATATTGAATTGATGCAAGACAGAGAAGGATGGAGAATGATCGTGCAATCAGCCAAGACCCATCAAGAGTTTTAAAGCTAAAGAAGAAGAGGAAGATGAGTCCAATATCTGCATTAATTATTCCAAGTTATTGGGAGAAGGACTAGGTTGCGAAAACCTTGAGCTATCATGTTCGAGAGGTGCTCAGTTGGATTGAGGTCAGGGCTATATGCCAGCCAGTTTATTCTTCTAATTTCTATATCATCCAGTTGTGGAGAAACAATCCTTGCAACGTGAGAACGAGCATTCTCATGCATGAAAAGGAAGTTATTTCCTACAAATGAGGCAAATGGGATGACCAGCGGCTCTAACACCTCACAAATTTATCGGTCAGCTCTCGTAGCCTCATTATAATGCTGGGAATTTCCATATTTATATCGCCCCATACCATTACCGATCTTCTCTATAGCTTAGCCATATAGAAAAATTACCTTGCTCGAAGCGTTTGCCTGCTCTGCTATATTTTCTTTGACGGCCCTCAGGAGACTTTAAACAAAACCTAGTCTCGTCGGAAAATAAAACACTACTGCAATCATGGACGCCCCACTCTCTGGCAAATCAAAGGCGTGCTAGCTGTTCTATGGTTTCTATTAAATTCTGGGTCAGTTGCGGGTCTTTCTGAAGGCAAGCCACATTCTCTTGAGCGCCTCCGAATGGTTATGTTATTTACAGCTACCTTACTTACTTCTCTAAACGACTTTTGGTCATTGTAGCAGTTGTGGTTCTATCGCGTAATACATTTCTTTTTATAATACGATCATCTCGGATATTGGTACACTTTCTTCTACCAGACCTCTTCGCCTTAAAAAATCGCCGTTTCATTGTGACGTTCTATTACTCTCTGAAACTTACATCTTGTAACACTCGGTATTCTCGCAGCGTAATATTGTCACCTTCCATCTTGTACCAAGGCAATGCTCTCCCTGCATCGGTTGCAGATAAAACCGCAATTACTGTATGCCTATATTTAAAAGTTCAATTGCTTTGCAGTACTTTAAAAAATAATGTTTGACGGTCGTCAAACTACACTTGAGTTAAATAACTATGATTAATTAATGATTAACTATGGTGGGCATGGTGCTTCGTGGTGACATAAGCAAATATTGCATGTCAAATTTTCAATGTTGTCTTTAAAAATTCGAATTTCTGAAACAGATAGACATATTGGAGCAAATAAAGAAAGGAAATATTGGAAATGAATCAGCCTCTCTGGCCAAGCTCATCATGTAAAGCCCGCCTTACAGAATTAGCATACAGGGTATCTCAAAATAAAAAAAAAAACAAGGTAACCTGTTTCCCCTCTATAATATAGTTGTGCATTTTTTTCGTATATTTCAAATCATACAAACACAGTTTTATCCACAATACCGAAAGAGAATTATAGCACTCGATGGGCGTTTCGCTAACCGTGTTTGCATCATTAGGAGATGATTCAGGCTACAGCCTTATTTTAAGTTTAAGGTAAATAGGTAATTTAGTTCTGTAATATTACGATTTATATCGGACAAAATTCATAAAGTTTCGAAAATTGGTATGACATAAGAAATTCTAAACTGGACAGTTTCCACTCCTAGATAATGTACTTCATCCCCCCGGACGTCGTTTTTACCCCCTTTTCAAGTTTTCTAGATTACATCGAGAACGGTGAACTTTTTTGATTAAAAAACTACATAGAAAAATATTCCTTATAAAATTTTCTGAAATTAATAGTAATGTGAAAAATAAGGCATGTTATACATAAGGCTCACTTCTGGCTAACACAGTAAATGCAATCTAACATATAATATATAAAGTCCAATGCTGAACGCTAAAGTGTTGGCAGTAGGCTACTGGCCTCACTTAAAATTAAAATAAATTTACCACTTCCACTCTGTTAATCCTATAAAAGACAAAGAAAAATTGTATGTGGATCATACTTGTTTCTACACCACCCCACGACGCTTTTTTACGTAATGTCCCCAATAGGCCTAATCTCTTTACTGACGGCGCGATAATTTTCATTTGCGTCTACCTACCGCAATTTTGAGCCTTCACGCATGCGTACGTGCTCTTTCATATATTTTTCAAAGTTCTTTTTTCTTGATTTTGGGTATTGTCTTGGCTTAGATTGTAGCATTTTCAAATTTTAGCATGAACAAATGCTACAGCTTTGCTTAGTTTATATTTATTTTTATTTGCAAACATAATTTAGATTGGATTATTTAAATACATGTACAGTGTCTAAACTAAATTACCTTGTTTTACCTTGAAAGTTATTGGATACACTTTCTATATTTATATTTATGTCTCATGATGTACTAGATACTTATGATATGATAACATCAGGTCTGATTTTTGTCCCTTTGTGAGTAGTAGGTGCTCGACTGGGTTTCGGAAATATCTTTTAAAGTTTCTGGTTATGTGGTTCAATTTGCTAGCTATTGTATTCATAGATTTTAATACTTGAGCTCTCTTTTAACTACCCAGGAAATGCTCATAAGCTTTTCTTTAACGTTAATAAACGTTAATAAAAACCTTAACTGAAAACAATTGTTCGGCACAAATGTAACATTGAGTTTGTTTATTATTTCAAACTAATTGCTTGCAATACCTAGCTTCTGAAGATCAGAAGAGTCATCTAATATATATTAGAATTCATTTATCTTATTGAGTTTCGGTATATTATTTCTTTTTGTTTTCTTCGATTTCGTGTTTTCATTTATTAAGTGTCATTCACATATGAGTTTGACAGTTAGACAGGCACAACATATGATTTTGACAGTTAGACCGGTTCTATCGAATCGACACGACGTTCCCAAGTAACGGTTCTCTGCAAAATTTTAAGGCGTATTTACTTGCTGCTTGGCGAATATGGTTTAGAGCAGAGGTTCGATTAACTGAGCTATGACGTTAGGTGCTCCATCATGCGCCTGGGTTCGTTATTTCAACTAAGTTAAGTTGGCAACTATGTTTCGGAGGACGGTTCTGAAATTCGTTCCGTGAGAGATCACGGATTTCTTTTTAACGCCGCCCACCGAGTCGAGACTCTCGAGATGTTCGCATACTTTGTAGAGCCTTTTCGAGGTACCTCATAAACTATTTGCAATAATTAGGGTCATTATTTTATAATATTTTTGTTACGTTTATGTATTTCGAGCCTAACCAGTGCCACGGAGGCTACCTATATAAGTTTTTGTTGAGTTATTGGAATTCTACTTCCACGTGAAGAATCTATGTTGCTGTTGCTCTCATGTTGCCGATCCTTGGAATTGACAATTATTGATTTTGAAGCAGTCTCTAGAATGGACACTATTCGTTTTGTTCCACTGGCTATTACCTGGTAATAACCCCTATAGATAATTTTATAGGGTCCTCTCCACGGGTACCGCTCTAGCATACGTATATCGCCTTAACTGCGATATCTATTTTTGCGTGTTATGGGATAGAACCACCACTTGTGTGTTATGCCCTTGTTGCTTATCATCGGCTGAATATGGTGTACCAAGTTTGGAAAAGCCAGGTTGTGATTTGAAGTGTTTTCGAGATGCATGGACCATACTAATACTAGTATTAATTTGGAGAATAGTTTAAAATTAGAAATACCTACTTCATAAGTGTAAGTAATATCATTTACTTTTTTGTAACACTGTCTTGGCAAAGTTTAGATTTTCTACATATTAAGTGACTAGTTTCATATGCCTTATTTTAGAACCTTGCGGCAGAGAAAGGTTTATAAATTTTAAACCCTGTGCGCTATTTACCAACTCATCATTTTAGTAACCTTTCGATTGATACGCAGGATATTTGCCTAACAGTTTGTATCTGACACAAGTATTGTCAATAATAGTGAATATTATGTAAATTGTACTGTGTAATTGTTTTTTTATATCAAGGGATCTCATTCATAGTAGGGATCCTACCTAAACGGTATAGTAGTACTGCGGTGCTGCGGTCGATGTTATCTAAACGCGAGCAAATAAAAGATGTGTTCGGTAATAAAATTACATAAATAAAAGATGTGTTCGGTAATAAAATTACATGATGCTCTTCCTATATATCTGGATGGCCGAAGGGGTGGAAACAGTGTTGTAAGGCATGAAGCACATGCTTTAGGAGTGGAAACTTGTCAGTTTACTAATATTTACCCTATTCTTAACATTTCTACCAATATTTAAAATTTTATAAATTTTTTCCTATATATTTTAATTTTAACTGTAATATCACTGAATTAATTCGAATATCTATGGAAATGAAATATTTATTTCGGACTGTTATACAATCACAAATTTCTATGTATTGAATATTTCATGCACTTCTGAAAATGTTATCAAGCCTAAGCTACTTAATTAATGCAAATAGTGCATAGGGAAATATTTGAATGATTGTTCTATAAACGCTATAACAATCCTTTTATTCCGAATAATATGCTGACAGTAATAAATATACAGATATGTGTTTATTAACTTTATTTGTGGTCATTTATTTTATAAATAAAAGAGAAAATATTGACTTGAATGTATATCAATTTAAAAAAAATTCAAATGGAAATTCGATTTTATAATGACTAAAAAAATAAATTCCCTGTCAAAAAATAGCAATGTAAAATAATAGAGCTAATAGTCTTCAGGACAAATATAAACTGCTCTTCATAAAGAAGTGAACATTTTTTAGCATCATTTCTAAATCGCTACAGTTTCAAAATAAAATGGCGGATTTTGATGAGTTTTCCAGATTATCAAACGTCGTTTCAGCGAGATTTCACATTGATGCGTTACCTTAAGCTAGTAAGGATATTTGGATATTATCCAGGGCTGAGAAGAAAGTAGTCCAAAAATTTAAAACGTTTAAGCTGTTGCATTTGCGTCAGTACTTATTGGTTGTATTCCATAATAGTCTCGATTTGGAGTCCAAGTTAATATCTCGAAACGTTTTCGTGAGATTTTTAAGTGAATCCTTCTGACAAAAAATATCAAACGACCTTTTTATGTAAATAAATACGAAATGCTGCTATAGCTTTATTAATAATAATATTACCATCGATAATATAATAAAAAATTTGTATTTAAGCACAGACAACATTATACCGAATCTTTTAACTTTTAAACTTTCATTGTGCAGGGTTTCTGGTTGTATTTAGAATGATAGCTTAAATCTTTATTTGAAGAGTTAGCATAGCGTATCATATTTAAAAGTTTTAAGGCTTTACCTGAATCGTAAGAATTCGCTAAAAAAGAAAAAATTGACGATCGAGTTTATAAAAAATAAACATCAACTTCGTTATTTTAAATAGCACACTCCGTATAAAGTTCATTTATCGGATAGTCCGTTCGTAGCTGATTTCGAATATACCACTAAAACTAACTCAGAAAAATGACAAAAACTGTGCCATAAGGTCAATTTGTCAATCTGTTAGAAAGAGAACGATATTAAATAATGTGTTGGTCTAATGCATTGATCTTGTGAAACAGTTTTTGTCTTTTTTCTTAGTAAGTTTTGAAGAGAGAGGTATCAAACCTGGTGTATTCGAAAGCAGCAACGAAAACGTTGTTGATGTTTATTTCTTACAGACTCGATCGTCAATTGTTTCTTTTTTTAGCAAATTTTTAAGGTTCAGGTAAAGCTCTAAAACTTTTAAATTTGATATGCTATGTCAATTCTTCAAATAAAGATTTTAGTTATGATTCTAAATATAACCAGAAAGGGTGGAAAAGGAAATAATGCAATGAGTCCAAAACTGTGTTGTCAAAATAAAACTTGAAAGCTCGTACCAACAGAACGAGCATCGTGAAAGAAATTTTGAGACACGATAATATTGAGGTAATGGATATTATCGTTATAGAGCATGTGTATAATAGAATAAAACTAATATTGAGTCAGAGGGAGTATGATTATAATAATCTAGATGTCTCAGCGGATACAATTAGGGCAAAAGAGGGAGGCTGTTCCCCAAGGCTCTGTCGTGAATTTGGTGAGCAGTGTAACAGTTCGAGTTTGCCAGTGTCAAATATTTTTAAATATCATTTATACGCCGCACTTAGAAAAAAAAGATGCTGAATTTTGCACTCATCGGTTTATTAATTCTAAATGTATCGATTCGATTTGCTAACAATTCGCTTGAAATTGCCGCCTTTCTTAATGTAAATTACCTCTATTCTAAGTATGGGTTAACGATATATTTGTATTAGCATTTATATCACGTTGTGACTATATTTATTTTAGTTGATAAGCGAAGCACATTGTTATTAGGATAGCTTGGCTTGATTTATATTACATTACCGTAGAACGGCCAGCGAACCAACTTATATTTTTAAGAATTCTTTTAATGAAACCCACCTTTACGCTGCATTAGACTCGTCGATTCATATCTTATTGTGGGTTTGAATATTTCATAACTTTTTGGAACCCCTTGCTTGCCGGACTCCAGTCACCGGCCGATCATTTCTGAGATCTTTAGATCGTTTTGGGACCCCTGCTTTTATCTTTCCACCCGGCTGCTGCACTTTTTTCCACCGTCATTTTGCCATCCCAATAAACGAGAACTAAGTCGTTTGTTATCGTAGTATTATTCCTTGTATCGAACCACTCGGCATGTTTCAACCCATCACTACTTGCTGATTTGACGTAGCGTTTGATCTCGTAGAAGGAGAAAGGCGGCAAATTGACGGAAACGAATCGAGAGTTCTTCTACTTAGACCATTCGGCGAGAAGAGAAGCTTTCTGTTTGCGTGCAGTCAGAGACTCGACATTTAGTTTGTGATTCAATTCCACCCATTTATTGGGGATATATTGTGGTATTTCCTTGTGTTTTGACATGACCGATTTTTCGGGATCTAAATACTGTACTTGGTAAGCATTTTCTCTGGAATTATTTTTTCCCTATTGCCTATGAATCACGCCAACGACGCCATGACACTAATGTTTTTTTCTCTTATTTCGAGAGGCTTCGTCGTATACGTATAAGGCCGAGACCGTCGAATCTCCCGTCACCATTCACACACTAACGAGGTAATTATTGCTACAGTTTTGTTTTCCAACTTCTCCGCTAACGATTTAATTAATTGCTTTATCTGTGTTAACCTTTTTTGATCATATGGGGAGGTTTATATTTTCTTTTAGGGGCGACTCATACCTATCTTTTTTATATTCGAGTTGTCTGTATCTCAGTATTTCCCTTATTCGCTGATGGTAATTGAAAATTCATTGATAATTTTTTGGGGGATTTGTTCTATAAAGAAAATATATTTATGCAAGGGGGGTCATAGTATTTTTTATTAAAGTAAGGGGGCTTTGTCTAATGCATACTGGGTTATTTCAGGGTTTTACTAGCAGGCCACCACTTCAAATACCAGGCTACCACTTGTTCTACCAGGCTATAGAACCACCAGGCTACCAATCTTACTAGCGGGCTGCCAGTTCGATTACGTGGCTACAAGTCCTGTTTTCGGGCCCCTCTTATTGACGAGTCCTCCGCTAGTTTCACCCCCAGGGCCAGTGCTCTAGCAGTACCAACAGATGCCCGAAGCTTAATTTTATTTACTTATTTTTTATTATTAATCGCTCGGAATTTTCTCTCTTTTTAATATAAATCAAGCATTGACAGTCGGGCTTTAAAACAGTTTCAATAATTTTATTCCTTTCATTGATTCATCGAGTAACATAACCGCTCTGAATTTTCTTTCTTTATAATACAAGTCAAGCATTGACAGCCAAGCGTTGAATAGTTTTATTTTAATTTTATTCCTTTTATTAATTTATCGAGTTATTTGATTTAATTATTGTGGCCGTTCATTGCTACATTTAAAATCCGTGCAGCTATTAGCACACGCATACCTAGACGTAATTAGCTTAGTTGACATCAAAGTGATCACTTCGGTTTGTAGTATTTTTACTGTAAGATTGTTGCTGAATTTAAAAACTTAGTAGCAAATATATTGTTCCTTAAATTTTAGATTGTGTTTTCTTGTTTTCTTGTGAAGATAAGCTTGAGTAATTTTTGATTTAATACCTGGGCCTAGCCATCCTGCATAACACCAGCTGAGCTTTTTCAGTTTAGTTAGACAGAACTGGTGGCGCTCTAACGACCCAACTACCGGGGCCGGGCATTTGCAATACTACTCTACGGGGCTAGGTTTCCATTTAATTAAAAATCTTTACTTTTGACTTCAAGGAGAAAACTTGTTGCAGCAGCAGACGTAGAAAGTGTGCAGCAAGTTGGAGGTGGACCAACGAAGTATTAACGTAAAAGTGACCGTAAATGGAAACAACTTATACTTATTCCGTTTCTATCCTATGCCCTCCCCCAGTCCATATACTATACAGATATCCTTATTATAACAAGATGACTACATGAGATGATGAGACGACTTTTCAGCATCTGAAGAGTTCGTCAAGATCCGTCAATTCGTTTACAAACTACAGCAATTTTAAAATAATGCTAACATTGTTTTTCGTTTTTGGAAAAGTTATCAAAAAGCTTCAATTAAAAAACTGGATTTTAAATTGCTATTATGTAAGGCAATAAACAAGTACTGTCGCAAATGCACCAGTTTAAACTTTTAAAATTTTTGAACAATTTTTTTCACAGCCCTTGTCAAATATCTTTATTAGCGCTAAACGGCATCGTGATACTTTAATCAAACGATCTTTTAAGATCTGAAAAACTCATAGAAATCCACCAGTTGGATTTGAAACTATACCAATTTAAAAATCATGCTTGCTGGGGAAACACCCTAGCATGTGTATTAGCTAATCGTTTTTCTCTGAATAGTTTGGTGAGAACACCCTGTATGTTCATAGTAGGATTGAGCCATAATTAAAACCCAAATAATTTATTTTTAATAGCAATTTGTGCTTTAAGCATCATACTTCAGTTACTCTGTCGTCCGGACCTGGATGGTCGATTCCATTATATACAACAATCGCTGGAAATGTAGCTAGTTGTCACTCTCCGTTAAGGAAAGCCCTTTTAAACATTTAAATTTTATATATCTTTGTCTTTCGTAAACAACAGTATATGAAATAAGGAAAGAACATTTTTTTACCCTCTCAAATGCAATCCGCGTCCGAGCAATTTCCAGCTCTGTTCTCCCTGTCCGCGTTATTAGAAAAAAATTAAGTTAGTTGAAGGTCAGAGTCGAAGAAGTGTCTTACAAGCATTCACACATGAAGCTTCGGCCTCTGCAATCGCGCTGCTTGTGTTTGGCGCCAAGAACATCAGCCTCTGTCGCTGCTCTGTTTGATGCCAAGATATTCAGCCATTTTCTCATTTGTTTGCACAGATATTTAGAAAATATCTTGTACCTACTCTGTTTCCCTTTTTCAAGCTTGAATAAGGCATTCTTTTGGGTATTTTATATTCATTTTCTCAAGACAGAAACGTTGTAGCGTCTCTCTTGTTGCCGATTAAAATGGCGGTTGAAAAATAATTGTAGTAATAAGTAACAGATCTCCTGCGTACTTAAGATTCGAATCAAGTTTCGAATTATTATATCCCTTTCCTGGTGAAGTTAAGTTGAGAGAATTACAGAAGAATCAAAGTAACAAGGTATTTTGTGTGACCGGAAACGCAGTTAGTTAAAGTAAAGAAAGAAGTTCACGTTAAATTTAAATAATCAAAAGTTTTGTTAGATATTTACTAATAGTTAACCTGATGCAAAGTATATAGTTTTATGTATGAAAAGATGAATGCATGAAACTAGTTAGAAATCATTATATTTATTGATCATATTTGAAGTTTAATGCAAATTAAATTCTGCATTATTACATGAAAATATAATACATATTCTAATTCACACCCTATGAATAAAATCCCACCAACCTATGTTAATATAGATCGCCTATTAAATTGGTCAATAATAAAGTTAGTTACCACCCCCTTCATTTGTGGTCATAAATGATTTTCAAATTAATTGTTTATACCGACCAATGCTAAAATTGTGTTTTTTTTTCCTTTTTTGACGAGCAATTTATATTGTTTATCAATAATATTCCAGTTTCTCTTCTGCTAAGATTGAAGTCCCCGTTCAGGAAAATTAGGGGTTTATTTCTTTAATAATTACGATTTTTTAACAACTGAGAGCAAGTATCGTCGTTTACGACACAAAGTAGAGACTTGGCTTGGAACTTTTCACTTATCTCTAAGCGGGAATTAAATATTTCAAAGACTTAATTTCCCGAATCCCATAGGAAGCCAAAAAGGTCCTTTATACCTTTCCGATATTAAGTAATTAGATATTGCCAGGTGGGTATTTAAGCTCTTTAGAGAATAATACGAGCACAAAGAGAACATTTCGAGACATTTCTCTGAACATTATACCACATCAAAAGTATAAAAGCCGTATCATATCGGAACCATTTACCAATATTTTGTTATGACATTAGATTTTCTATACAATCAATCAATCATATATATTATCAAATTTACAATATAATTGCTTAAAATCTAGATGCCTTTGTTGCATTTTAGACTACTGTTGCATTATTTTAGGCAAAGTTGTGCTATCGTTTTTGCGTAAATTTCATTCGTTCCTCAGTAACATAAAATGTCATCTAGAAGACAAGAGTCTGAGTACACCGGAATGGATTTCATTATTCATTGACATATTGCGACACTTCACGCATTTATATCATATGATTCCTATGAAACGTTGACTATTATTTCACTTCACGCATGGCCCTCCTCTTGCTTTGCTCGCTCCGGGTAGCAACCAAACAAAACTAACCAACGCATAACCAAAATCAAGAATTTAAAAAAGGAACAAACATAACCTTAAAAAAAATAAAAACATCTGTCGGCCCTGACGGGAATCGAACCCGCGCTGTCGTATCACAAGCACAACCATCTAACCACTAAGCCACCAGGTTCTGAAAGCAATTGACCGAAAATTTAAAGCCTTGCGTGCCAAAATCTGTACACGCATTACGCATGCCCATGCGTGAAGTGTCGCAATATGTCAATGATTCATGAAATCCATTCCGGTGCACCCAGACGCTTATATCTAGAAGCGGAAGTAGCTGCGTGAATCATCTAGACATCTTTGATATGTATGTAGCAAATACACTTTGAGAAAATGTAGAAAACGTCTTGTTCACTTTGGGGAAATAAGTTATCTAGCATGATTTGGGGTTCACTCGGGTGATCAGGATAAATCTTGAGCTCTAATATTCGCATGTAAAACATTTGGAAAGAGGAGGCGCTGAAAGTTATGAGTATCAACGGCTTGTAAGGAACCGAGATAACATCAGGTTGACTTGATTTTTGGCCTCATAAATATCAAAAATCGGCAATATGAGAGCAACAGCAACATAGCTTCTTCTAGATCCTAGAAAGATTGGAAAATACAATTAATTTCACTGAAGACAGCATGAAGATTTCGTGGCTTACCACGTGGAGGTAGGATTCAAGCAGGATTGTTGTCATCGAGAGACGTCATGCGCAACGTCGTGCGAAATTCGTAACGCCAAGTGGGTTTATCTTTCCGTAGTAGTATCATGGGCAACTAAGGCTGTGTTGCAACCAAGGGTGGAAAACCCTTAGGTGGGGCGTGAGCCGAATTTGTACAGACAACCTAAGACCTTTGTAACGGGGTACGATGACATATAGGATAACCCATTTTTCTGGACAAAATGGCGAAGGAGATTTAAATAAAATTGGCATAGGACGACAGTAGATGGAACATATTTCCGTGGGGATAATCAAAAATCATATTATTTATTGAAATAGACTACAAAAATTATATAAACATCACAATAACACTAGTATTGGGAAAGCATGGGACCTAATCCATTACGCCAGGTATTTTAAAGCAAATATTTCATACTTATGTCTATACATATTAAATGCACACGCCTTCATATTAACGGTTAACTTTACACGCACGGCATATGGTTCCCAGCTGAAACTACAAAGCTTAGTTGAATATTGGTATTGTCCCTTTGGTTTTGTCTTATTGTGCTGCCTTTCTAAATGGGGAAGAAGGAACCCTTTGTCTAATCACTTGGCTTATTTTCTTTATTTCAGTTCTATAATATACCTTGACGGCCACCCTCTGGCTTCGACTTTGCTAATTATGGCTCTTAATTGCTGATTCGATATATTTTGGGCATCCGATTGGAAGGTAATGCATGAATGAGTGGTTATATATACCACTGCAACTGGAACTTACTGTTTGTACATTTGAAGGTCATACTGTGGTAATTGTCTCGTTGATTCATACTTGGTATTCTATTGTTCTACTTAGGTGATTACGGAATATTTTCATTTTGGAAATGAAAATTATTAGATGCGTGACTTGTCACTTGTCGGATTTGGACCATAGACTCATAGTCGGTCGACGAACACCGCGTCGTGCCGTCAATCGATATCGACTCGAGAACCACTCTAAGTTGCGTTGCTTAATTGTAGGATTTACTCTCATATGCTTAAATTGACTGATTGTATTGGATTGTGTCAATATTTGGAACACTAGGCTTATATATTAACTGATTATCCGTTATTAAAGTTCGATAATATTTCAGCTCGCAGTTAATCCTGCCCTGCGGCAAGGAAATTGTTCTATGTTTCATATAATTCTGTGGATGTAATTTTGGAGGCATAATTGACAGGTTTCTGGACAAGTGCGTGGTCTTCACGGTCGACACGGTTGCCAAGTTAATGTCTTATTTGGCCTAATGCTATTAGTGGCGTTATGTATTCCCACTAAGCCTCTAAAAAGTAACTTCTAACTGATTCAAATCATTTCAATAGTGAGTCATTTTGTCGCTTGATTTGGCGAATCCGGTAGTAAGACGTCATAACTTTCTAGTACCTTGTCACAAATAGAGACGCTGACAACATGGCATGTTGAACAGGCGCGATGATGATTCTTTTAGCGTCGTCATTTTAGGGCAAGCCAATTTAGTCTTTAAGTAATCTTGAAGAAACCAGAAGATTTCAGTGCGTGGCTCTCGAAATTGAGATATTTCGTTGAGATACTTATATTTAGTGTGAAATATACCGTGCCCTAGTAAGGGGATTATTCAACGAAGCCCTAGAGCAGCATTGTGGTCGTCGATGGCTTCTCGTCTCATGGATGATTGTAGATGAGGGAAGATTTGTAGATTCGACCACCTGCACCCATGTTGGGGATATGACTTTCAAGAGCTGCCACACGCTTGAACCCCGTTTAACATCTTAAGGTGTGTTGTTTAAGTAACTTTGGAACAGTTATTGGTTTGATCTGATATTTGTTGAGGTTCCGTACCTGTCCATCGGCTTCATCGCCGCTTTAATTTCCCCAAATTGTGTTTCAGGGGTTTTTCTTTTTCATCTTCTTGGTGTCCTACTCCCGGTAGTGGTTGCTTTTGGTCTACGGATTTCCAGTGCCTTCCTGGTTTCCATACTGCATACTGAGACTCCTCCGACTACACGTGGTTTCGGAGTAACCACCAATTTAACTGCGTGTCTTGTTGACTGGTCCAAGCCTCAACGCTCACGAAGTGTGACTTCTCAATCTTGACGCTCCAGCGATTTGACGAACACCTGAATCCTGGATGAACTCACTGTTGGCTTGATAGCGTATCAGATAAGGCTTATTCTAGGATATTATCTAGTGTATTCAGTGATTTTGTATTTTATTTTATTTTACTTCATTATTTTTAAATCAAGTTTCCGGCAAATTTGTTTAATATTCGAACTGATTAAAGGGGGTTGCTTGGCTAAAATATAGTTATCTTCAAGTTGTTTGGGAGTAACCGGGGTTATTCTCAATAGTTAGAAAAAGTATACTGGATTCTCCAATTAATCTGGATAGCATTCGCGTGTTTTTAATTAATTTCAGCGTAGTCTTGATTGCGTGTTTTACTCCTTCCAGCGTAGTTTTGACTGCGTGTTTTACTTCTTTCCAGCATGGTCTTGATTGCATGTTTTACTTCTTTTCAGCGTAGTCTTGATTGCGTGTTTTACTTCTTTTCAGCGTAGTCTTGATTGCGAGTTTTACTTGTTTTCAGCGTTGTATTTTTTGAACTGTTTATATGTAAACATATCGAAGAGGATTTATATAGGTTTACCTCTGGTACGGATACTAATTAATAGGTGAATATTTTACTTACATTAATCTCTAGTACCCTTGAACTAGATCTGTTCGTAAAAGTGTTTAAATACAAAAATTCATAAGGTACTTAACCTTGGATATTCCGTTACTTATATGACGGTTAAAACTGGTTTCCGGCGCACATTAACTTCCCGCAAGAAGTTATCATATTTGTGTACCGTATATGTTAATAGCACCAATCAAGTGCATGTAAACGACACGTGATCACGTCTTCGTATTCGTAGGGCGTCGTAGGTATAACATAAAAGTAATACTTAATTTAAAGCGTTACTTTTAACCATCCATCTTTAGTATGTATATTAATAGATATAGCTACATATACAAGGTATTCTTCCTGTTGTAATTTTATATCTTATCTAATTCAATAGTATAGTCACCAACACTGAATATACACTTGTTATTGTTGTTTAATTGGGGTGGTAATTTTGTTGTTTCCCCTTCCAAGTTTTCTCAATATGTTACAGCGGGGAGGAGAATAATTTGTGGTCATTGGTCGAATCTCACTGAAGATCCTGCATCAGGGCGTGGCGAAAAGTTAACCGCGTTTCACTCAGGCATTATAACTCACCACGACCCCTCTCCACTGTCTGCCGCCATTGTTACCTGCACTAAAAGCTGTACCACCGATTGTGAACTTAGAGATTTATGTGAATTGGGTTTGCATTTTGGGTAATTGAGCGATACACCGTGCCAAATCCGGATATGGCGACGACCTAGGACTGTGGTTCGGAACTCTAGGTCCCGTCCAGATCAAACAATGGAAAGGAAGAAGTTACCTGGATTCGCCCTGTAAAGGTGATAATTTAAACTAATTTGGTTGCATGGTTGTAAAAGGGAATAGAGGGCGTAAGCACGCCCATCTCTTCAAAGCTCACACGTATTTAAAAAATGCTACCTGTTGTTTTGACGATTATCGTGACTCGCCATAATATAATATGTACTTATTTCTTCAATTATTAAGAAGTTTCTTATTAATCAAATTATTTATTTTAAATAGTCGGGTCAGAAAGTAAGAATTTACACAGACTCTTAAAGGAATTTCCCTCATGCTAATACAAAAGTCTGTGCTTCTTAACTAATTTTTTGATTTATCTTGCTATAATCGCAAAAATGATATCCAATGCACAAACTGATAGATGTGAAACAGAAAACTCTATGACCCTATTCAAGCTAGCAGCATGTTAACAACAGTGTATATAAAACGACTTATATTTAATGAAAAATATGTTGCCTATGATGATGGTTATATTTCATTTGCAGCAATTATTATTCTCTGAAGGCGCAACAATAAGGAGCTACAGACGGTTTTGCGACTGTCAATTAGAGCATAAACAAAGGAGACTCCGATGTTAAATTCAGCAAATGTAAGGCAATTATGCAAAGTTAAAAGACACGAGAATATGAAGGTGACTCGTATCGAATGAAACCAGTGAAACAGAAACTCTGCGAGATCTGAATACAATTATAAAGTTGCTTCTGCAAAATCAGAGTTAAGTAACTACTCGAAATTTAGTTGCCGGTTACAATATAGGGAAACTTTTGATGCTTTAGAAGATGCGGCACTGCGCTACTTAGCAGTACTTTTGATTAGATATAAAAGCTTTAAAATATATATGAATATTGAGTGCATCTTTGTAGAACATAGAAAATTTGATAAACGCAATAATAACTTCTAATGAAGTTACTCAGAATTCATATTCTCCGCAATATATGCTTCTTTGGTCAGCCAATGGCTTATTAATAAACAAATAACGGATTGGCCAAAAAAATACATTTAGGGAGTTCCACGAGATAAACGGCTGTGGAGGATCCACATTAGGGATAACTAACTGACTTTGTGTAAAAAATGAAAAATCGACGGGATATAAAAAAGTCGAGCATAACTGAGTGGTTAAAACCGGGATGCATCTACCGTAGTACTTATGTTAGGAAAGATTGTGCCCATTTAAACGCTGACAAACGTAATTTTGTCACATAATTAGGTGCGATTTATCAGGCTTTTTCCAGCGCGGGATGTTGGCCTCAAGCTCGGTTTGCTCACTTGTTTTTACTCGTTTGCCACATTATTACACTTTTAAAAAATTGGATGGCACAGTTTGGCGTTAGGGTAATTAATTGTAATAATTGTGGGCGGAAAATGTACTATCTAAACTTTATATTTATATATTAATGCGTAGGTTTTTACGCTGTCGTTTTTGTGCCATATATTTCCTCTATATTTGCACAACTTTAGTTTTAGTTAATTCAAAACTTGACAATTATGCGAGAGCTTTTCACTGTTTTACTGCATTTACTAACCATTTTCATTTTTAGATTTGTTCGATCTTGACAACGGGGGCAGATTTGTTCCTCAAAACGTCGACCGTTTTTCCAGTTTCCTTTAGGTTTTTCAGCTTCATTAGGGTCACTAAACTAGCACTTGTGCTGTATACACCCTGGAGCCAGAGCAAGCGGCTCTATTTTATGAAAATTTCTAAATCGAGTGGGGAAAGAGGCAAACATTTGTAAGGTAAACAGGAATTCTCCACAACAATATAGAACATATCTACATCAATACTAATAGTAGTATAACAAATATCTCTAGGAACCATATTTAAAGTACATTATTTATTGGGGTTGTTTAAATTAGCCAGTTCTCCTAGTCATTAACAATTAAATATTAAAAATTAAGGAAACTGGAAATTGAAAATCATTAAACGCCCATTAACAAAGTAAGTATCATTGCCCCCGCAAGGCAGATTCAGCTATCATTTTTTTACATGGACCGTTGTTCTGTTCAAATAACTAATATTGCTTCTCTCAAATATTATTATTTTAAAAAATGTATTTTGTTCTTAACTTATTTAAGATTAATAAGTAACTACGGAGGAAGTTTTATCTAAAATATTTAATCAAATAATGAAAACAAATACTTAAATATTAATTCTAATAAACATAAATAAATAAGATGAACACAACGATTAACGTCCAACATTTTACACACCGTATTAGTCTCTGATGGGCTATTTTAAATGTGCAAAATTAACAGTTACTGCCCATAAAATAGGCAATTTCATTACAATCTGGGAATATATACGTTTATATCTGAAATTACTTTAATATTCTGGCCGACGTTTCCTCTGAAATGATCCTATTGTCATGGCTAGCAACCATCCGAATGTTTTTGTGCTACCCTATAGAACCAGCCTTGTCGCATCTACGAATGAGTCATCGCCGGACGCGAGGATTTAGGAACTGTGGAATTCTCCCGATGCCGATGCGTGCATCCCTGGTCGAGGATAATATGGAGAGGCCTCGCTTCATCCGGAGTATTCGCGATAGATTTAAGATTGTATATAAATAGCAGGCAGAACGCGTGTGGAGCTAGTTGATCATTGAGTGTTGAATTGTAAAGAAGTTTTAGTTCAAAAGTTTAAAAGTAGTTTAGTGTGTTTAATTGTATACAGTGATAAAGAATAAAGAGAGATTAGATTAGAATGGTAAATGTTTTAATTTCGTTCAGAACCCACGGGAAAACGTAACATTTGGTGGAAGTTGGATTGTTAAGGCACCGGACTTGTGAAGTATTATTCGAGGAGAGACGAGGGTACAAAAACTTCAAAGAGACCATTTTGATTGGTGGATTCTGTGAACATTTTATAGCATTCTATGGTCAATACAAGGCAAAAAACGGCAGAAATGAAGCAAATAAATAAAATTTTGGGCGATTTCATGGAAAATCTAAATGCTGAGAGGCAAGCAGCATGGGAAGAGGATAAACGTAAAATGGCAGCAGAACAGGATCTACTTCAGAAAATGTTTCAAGATTAAGAAGATAAAAGGCAAGCGGTTCAGGAAAAAAATGAACGTAAAGGGCAAACAGAACACGTTCGGCTTCAGAAAGAAAAATCAAGATCAAGAAGATAAAAGGCAAACGGAACGAGAAGAGAATAAACGTAGAAGGGAAGAAGAACAGGACCGGCTTTAGAAAATGTTACAAGACCAAGAAGATAAAAAGGAAATAGAACAGGATCAGCTTCAGAAATGAATGCTGGATGTAGTTATAGGCGAGCAAGGGAAATTACAGAAGATATTGGACGGAAAAATGAGAAATTTGAAAAGGAACTAAACAATATACAAGAAGAAGCTGGAAATTTACAAAAAGAAGTAGGATACGTACGGAAAGAAATGAAGAATCTACAAGCAAAAGTTACCAGACTAAAAATCAAGAACCCACCGAGAGGCTATTCGCCACAGGACAGCATATCAAACCTCCAACCTATGACGGTCAAAAAACCTAGATAATGTATAAAAGACAATTTGAAGCCGCTGCTGTTTCCAACGGTTGGAATAACGAATAAATGGCTACAAGACTAGTGGTAGCGCTTCGTGAACCTGCCCTGGAAACGATTTTACTAAATATACGTCAGCTTCAAAAATCCCGGATGTACTCGGCGTCAGAACATCGTACTAAATATACTGCGCTCCAGCACAGGGCTCGGTGTCAGCTCGGCTAGTAATCTCCCACGCATTTGTATGAGTTTTTTTAGGAAAGCCGATGTGTAGTTGGCTCCAGTGGTAAGGGTTTTGTTGCATTGCCTCGCATTTCGACGCTAGGCCCTTGCAAGTTTTTTTTGTATTTATTTTTTGGGTTAGTTAGTTTTTTCACAAGCCTTGGGTTAGTTTTTGTTGGTTGCGCCCCGCAGCGAGTGATGCAAGCAGAGGCAAAACCGACTATTCGCGGAGGGCATTGCATGAAGTGAAAATGTTGGCGTGGCGATGGGCGTGTCTTGTGCTAGCGTCAAGTATATTTAATAAAATCGCGCCCTGGAACTACTACAGACCAATCCCATCAGCCAATAGGGGAAATACGGCATACTTTTAGCTGCCCTGGACAGACGATTTGGCGATCTGCAAGGATTTGGGGGAGACCCTGAACCTGCAAGAATTTGGGGCAGACGTTAGACGTCTTATTCAATTGGCGTCTCCGGGAGCAACAGAGGTATTTCAAGAGGAACTTGCTGCTCACTATTTCGAGGTTGGTATCAGAGATTCAGAAGCTCAGAAGATGTTACGTCTAGCTAAATTTGATAAGAGCCGTGAAGTTTTGGGTAGAGCCCTAGTAATCGAGGCGGCCTGTAGCATCTCGAAAGCAAAGATCAGAGATGTATCCATCCAGAAAGAAAAGCTGGCGAACAGTTGTGAACTAACTGAGATGGGTGGTATTTTGAAGAAATTAACCGAAGTTCTTCAGACCACGGGGAGATTTCGGGACCCACTAGAAGTTAGACCATGTAACCGAAATGCTATAAATCAGTGCTATAATTGTGGCAAGGCTGGAAGTCTCAAAACGGACTGTCGAGAACAGAGATTCCGGGAGCCGGCAGAAGTTAGACCATGTAATCTAAATGCTATAAATCAGTGCTTTAGATGTGGCAAGACTGGACATTTCAAAAGGGACAGTTGAGTACAGAGATTCCGAAAGCCACTAGAGGATAGACCACGTAACAGAAATACTTCAAATCAGGGCTATAGATGTGGAAGGACTTGGCAATTTAAAAGGGTTTGTCAAGTACAAAGATTTCGGGAGCCACTAGAAGAAAGGCCACGTAAACGAAATATTTCAAGCCAGTGCTATATATGTAGCAGGACTGGGCATTTCAAGAGAGACTGTCGAGTACAATCACGGTCTACATCTCCATCCAGAGACGCTAGCAATTCAAAGTCAAGTCGGAAAGAGTTAAAACAATATAGCTTTAAGGCTAAGCACAGGAAAGGAAGATGGCATAATAATACAGGTGCTTTAACCATAAAGTCATGCAAAGATAATTATAAACATTGCCAAAGAATAGACCAACGAGAAGGAATCACTCTCATTAGACAAATCAAGTTTAAAGTTGATCAGCGTTGGACCACAGATCAACTAAAGAAAGATCAGCTTGAGGATAGTGAAATAGCATTACTGCTAAAAGCTACAGAAGAACGTCAACCAAGACCAAGCTGGAGAGATATTTGAACTAAGGGTTTTACTTTTAAATATCTGTGGGTTCAGCGGGACTCCCTAGTAGTTGAAAATGGACTCCTTAAACGAGCCTGGGAAAGCGCCGATGGAAAAGTAGTGAAGACGCAGTTAGTGGTACCAAGGAAGAGGGTATCGGAAGTCCTGGGAGAAATACATAATGGAAAGTTTGGTGCTCATCTCGGCGTTAACAGAATGATTAAGAAGATCCGCAACAGATTTTACTCGGTCAACTACTGCCAGGATGTGTAATCATGGTGCCGGCAGTGTTCAACCTGTGCCGGAAGTCAAGGACCCAAAACCAGTTCCAGTGGAAAGATGAAAGAGTATGATGTAGGACTACCGTTTGAACGTATCGCCAATGACCAAATGAAGGCTCGATATGATCTCCAAGCTAACTCTACGGGATTTCAGATGAACGATAAAGTCTGGTTACGTAATCCGCAAAGGAAGAAAGGAAGATCTCCCAAGTTAACGTCAGTATGGGAAGGGCCCTATACAGTCATCAAAAGGATTAATGACGTAGTGTATAGAATTCAACGTATCCCCAGAAGCAAACTGAAAGTTGTCCACCTCTATAGGCTCAAAGCATATCACGAACATGAAGTAGTGGATCGGGACGGTCAGATTTAGTAGGGAGGCAATGTCACGGCTAGCAACCATACGAATATTTTTGTGCTACCCTATAGAACTAGCCTTGTCGCGTCTACGTATGAGCACCGCCGGCCGCGGAGATTCAGGGACTGTGGAATTCTCCCGATGCGTGCAGCCCTGGCCCGGAATAATATAGAAAGGCCTCGCTTCGTCCAGAGTATTCGCGATAGATTTTCGATTGTATATAAATAGCACGCAGAACGCGTGTGGAGTTAGTTAATCATTGAATGTTGAATTGTAAACAGCTATTAGTTTGGGTTAGTTTGGGATAGTAAGTTATAAGTAAAGTTATAAGAGTAGTTTAATGTGTTTATGTATATACAGCGATAAAGAGCCTACGCGAAAAACGTAAGAATATGTAATTCATCTTTATATAGTACCCCTGAAGCTCTTTTTATTTTATTTCTTATCATTAATTGCTCCTTGCTCTAAAGCAGAATGCTACGGCTCTTATTTTTAACTTCTATATTTTAGGCTTTTCTTATACCAATATAAAATTATCTTGTTTTTTGTTGTCCTTTCTTAGAGGCTAAGCTAATTTTGTTTTATTTATGCTTTCGTTCTCTTTCTTTGGATTTTTCTCCGCTCGTTTTCATTTTATAAAACATTTTTGTGTAAGAAAGCTCAAAGCATATAAAAATATAAAAACATACGCATTACTTGCAAACAAAAATATAAAGCAACTTATTTACCTTGCAGATTTTTTAAAATTATGAATTTTAAGCAATTAAGGCACTGCAAAACGATAAAATAAATAAAAGATAAGCAGCCCAAATTAATTTCTATAAACTATAAATATTTTACAATGAGCTGACGGAAAGAACATTTGTAAATATATTAAATATAAAATTATCCACAAATAAAATCCATTCATTTGCTCCTAGACATAAATATGCAAATATCTGAACTATTAAAATTGTGTGAAACCCAGATAAGGAAATAATTATAAGGAAGATATGAAAATTGATTCTAAGAATATCGAAGATAGCATGAACTGTCAAGCAGCTTCAAGATCGGATAGAAGTAACTAACAAATATCTTTACTAAAACCATAATAATGTATCGAAATCAAGAACTAAATAATTAAGACAATGTATAAATTTAAATACAATTAATATTTAAAACACGTAACAGAAAATTTAAAACCGACAAAAGTTTTAGGGCAGACATTATAAATGAAGACAAGTTCGGAAGTAATTTCTTATTTTAAGGCCCCGAGCTAGATTTATATATTTTATATGACTTTGGAAGATCGATGTAGTCAAAGAAAAAATTTCCAACGTAGTTTAAACTTTCAGACGCCGGATGAAATATAATTGTATAGTCGAGTGCATTCGATAAATCGGTTTTTAAAATTTGGGTCATCTGCTCTTGCGAAAATACTCACCATATTCATGGCCTTGTAAATTCCAATAATTCTCTGGATCTGAAATAAAACGAAACTCTATAAGTTAAAACGTAGTTGATAAATAATTAAGTAAATTTTAATTGAAAATGTCCTTACACTACTACTGGGGAGTTCGCGTTTTAATAAGATCAATGACAACACAATGTACGCAACAGGAAAATAGTTGACAACAAGCGAAATAGTGAGAAACCAAGATAATACATTTAGATGGAAGAAGATAGAATAGAAACAACTTTAAGGCAGATGCAGACGGAAAGGGAATTTGAATAGAAACAAAATGAAACTAGAAGAAATAATTAGAAAGCATTAACGAAAATATAAGGCTAGAGGCCTAAGGCAATAGTTAAGGTTAGCCATGAGAGAAAAGAAATCAGAAAAATGATGAAAAAAAAAACACAGAGTTCGTTTGCTGCTAAAAATGAAATAGTCATGTTTATAGACATTCCTAATTTATACCGACAATTTTCAGCAATCGTCTTACATTATGCAACCAATAAAGTTAAAATAAGACAGGACTATTTCATTCATTTCAACCTGTGTTTATTCTTGTCGTATAAAGTGACATTTATTAGTGCAATATAGTAAATAGTAAGACACAAGGCGCAAAAGTTATATGACCAGTTTCGCAAAGCGAGATATGGTTTTACAGCCATTTGGCTTACTTAAAATAAGCGATAAGATATGTAAATCTTAATTTCACCACAGAAGTTTTATTGCAGCTAAGCGCAAATAATTTTCAGGCGAAATTCAGCAACTCTCCCACACATTTTAAACGTTACAACTTATCACTTAGCAAAATTACTTCTGGGAATTTATTCAGGGTCGGTCTGCGATCGTCCCTATGTAACCAATATATCAGTCAAATAAATAAAATGTACTTATTGCTTTAAAGTTAGGTATGACTTCAGAATGATTGAGTTTTAATTATAGAAAAGTTAAGCTGTATTCATAATAAGGTGTATATTATATTACCTTAAAAAGTTAAGAGATTTCTCAGTGCCGTAAACAAACAATTTCAATCGGTAGCGAAGAATCTAACACAACAAAATTGTAAGGAAGAAGGAAATAGGAAAAATGATCACATGAAAGAAAATCAGAAAGATTTATTAATAAAAATCTTGTAAAAAGAAATGCAGATACCCTAGGCCCTAGGGTAAGTGTACAACATCAAGAGAAACAAATATATTGTTACAAGTCAAATTAGTATGAAAACATGTAACAGATAGAGGTCAAATAAAGTCAGTTATTTCACCTTTAATCCTACATCTATTATGCTAGTCCGTCAAGCTAAATAATACTACTTATTCGTTGTGATACTTGCATGGTTGTCGTATGACCCTAGCCCTTTATCGAACTGTTCCAAGGAAAATTGGGAGTTCTGTAGTCGTATACGTAACTTGACTTTCTAGGGCTGTTTGATAGAATCGATCGGGCTTTATGAAAATGTTCACTGGCTTGGCACATAATCAATTAATAACGCGTACTGTATTCTGGTCATCGATATCGAGGAAATCTTCGAAGTTACACGCATTTATAGCAGTGGATATCAAAACATTCAATAGTTCTCTTACCTTCCCGAATAATCAACTTCTCGAAGATAATATAATATATATTAAAACATTGTCGTGGATATCAGAAATATTGGTTTCGGAATTAAGCAGTTATTTTCCTGGATTTGTTTCAATATTTAATAGGAAAAGTTAAAAATTCAGTCAATGTTTATTTCTGATATGATAGCTTTCAGATCTAATGAGATAGCTGACTTTGACTATAAACGTTGGCTTTTTAACTTGAGGGGTGGTACCCTTGGAATGTTGCCAAGTGTACATGTTTCTCTAGCGATCCTCGTGCGATTTTGATGTGTTTGCAGACCAAGCCAACAAGTAATAACTTAATTTATTGATATGCTACCATCAGTCTGATGTTAAACGACTGTTCGAACTTTCGGTTGATGTAAGGCAAGATGAATTAGTGGTTGCGTTGTGTTCCCTAAATTTGGCAACACCGCCCGGGTTGCTTCGCAGCTGGTCCAACAGAGACGCAGGATCTTGGTTAAAGGCACGTTTAGGCGTTGTTATGCCGCGTATTCATGCGTTTGGCGTTTTTGATGTCAGGAGTTTAAAATTGCCGCGGGCCGAAATGAGGTTTCTATTTGATTAGTCATGGAGGTTAATGGTTTTATCGTCGGATTTCTTTATCCTGCCAGCAATACATAAGATCATACAGCCTTAGGTTGTAACGGGCTCCGATTAACTATACGCATTTATTTTTTTTTTCTGGACGAAATGGTGAAGGACCAAAATAAAAATTTACGTACGTGGTACTATAGTCGACTAAAATTGATCTATTTCTGGAAGGAAAATAATCAAACATCATATTATTTATTAAAATAGACTACAAAAATTAGATAATCACCACAATAGGACTAGTATTGGAAAAGCATGGAACCCAATCCATTAAAATAGGTATTCTAAAGCAAATAGTTCATATTTATGTCTTGATATATCAAAGGCACATGCTTTCTTTTGAACGAATTAACTTTACACACACGATATATTGTTGCAGCTGGAACCACAAAGCTTCGTTGTATATTGGTATTTTCCCCTGGGTTTTGTCCTATTATGCTGTCTTTCTAAACGGAGAAAGAAACCCTTCTTCTAATCATTTGGCTTGGTTTCATTATTTCAGTTCGATAATACACCTTGATGGCCATCCACTGTTTTCGGCCTTGTTAATTATGGTTTTTAATTGCTGATTCGAGCTATTTTGGAATCAAGAATATATTTTCGCCTTTCTTGGAGGGTTGTGTCTAAAATAAAACAACAGTGATAGATTGTTTACAGATTAGCCGAGTAATTGGAGTTTGGACATGCCGAGTTATATTTTAAGGTTATTTAGGGATATCTAACACTGTAATTATAACTTACTTTTTGTACACTTGATGGTCATTCTGTGGTAATTTTCTCGTTGATTTATATTTGATAATATATTGTTTTGCTTCGGTGATTACGGAATATTTTCATTTTGGGAATGAAACATTGACGTTTGTTAGAAGTATGTCATGTCACTCCGGTTTTAAACCATAGACTACACGACCGGTGGAAATCGCATCAGATCCCTCCGTCGATATCGACTCGAGAACCACTCTAATTCGCGTTGCATTTATTGTAGGATTTCGCTATCATACGCTTGAATTTGCTGATTATATTGGATGACATCAAGGTTTAGCCCTTTAGGCTTGCATATTGACGCAGTATTACACGAACTCTCCATTATAAAGTTCGATAATATTTCAGCTCGGAGTAGATTCTAGTGACGCGAAGGAAATTGGTCTATGTTTCACATAATCTGTGGGGGATAATTTTGGCGGTATAAGTGACAGCTTTCTGGACAAGCGCGTGGTCTTCACGGTCGACACGGTTGCCAAGTTAATGCCTTGTTTGGCATAATGCTATTAGTGGCGCGTGTTGATTGTAATTTTTGATTGCCGCATAACGCGTGGGTTATATATTCCCACCAAGCATATAAAAGTAGATTCTAACTGATTTAAATCATTTCGATAATGAGTCGCTTTAGCGCTTGTTTTGGCGAATCCGGTAGTATGACATCATGACTTTCTAGTACTTTGTCACAAATAGGGACGCTTCTGGCAACATAGTATGTTGAGCCGGCGCGATGTTAATTCTGCTAGCCTCGTCATTTCGGAGCAAGCCAATTTAGTCTTTATGTGATCTTGAAGGAACCGGAATTTTCGTTGAGATACTGATATTTAGTGTGAAATATACAGTGCCCTAGTTAGGGGATTATTCAACGAAGCCCTTGAGCAGGATTGTGGTCGTCGATGGTTTCTCGTCTGATGGATGATTGTAGATGAAGGAAGATTTGTAGATTCGACCACCTGCACCCACGTTTGGGGATTTGACTTTCGAGAGCTGCCACACACTTGAACCCCGTTTAACATCTAAAGGGGTTTTCCATTTTTCTGTTCTAAATTTGGTGGCAACCATCATGTTGTATTTTACGTGTTGTCGTAGAACAATGTAAAGCTGGCCTATTGGTCGACTTTTTTCTGGCCCTTAAACATTGAACCTTGGCGTTCGAGGAGGACGATCTTCACTTGACCTCGTTCTCTTTCTTGGTAAGCCCTCCAAAGAGAGGGTAGTGCGTAAGCCAGATAAAAAGTTTAAGAATTTCTAATTCGCCCTTGTGGGGATAATCTTATTTCGGGCTAGAGAAGTTGACATAGTTAATAGTTTGATGGAATAAATGAATTGACTGTGGATTTGTTGGATTTTTTCTGAGGTCAAGATTTTTTTTGGAACTGGCCATGTGCGGAATAATTCCGGAAAAAAATACGCCGTTTCCTTCCTAAAGAGGTGCCTGTAGGAGAAAGTCTTACTATCATTCGTCATTACGTAGCTAGGGTTTTTTTATTTGGAACGAGTAAAGTAGCTACCGGTCAGCCAGTAAAGTTGGTTGTTTTAATTTGGTATTGACTGCAGCCAGAGCTACTGAATATCCAGGTGGGCACTACCTTAATTTCCACTGAGAATTTATGAGTCCCAAGGCGCCTAACAGCCTACGTTCAGAAAGCCGCATATGATATCGGCGGATACTAGATGAGATAACTGTATAGGTTAAGTCAGATTGGGTGTGATTCTATGTACACAGAACGCTTGTGACCGTGCACATAATGTTATTTGCATCTTTTTAATATTTTCATCGTTATATTAGATTGCGTGTATTATTCTTTTCTGCGTTGTATTGATATAAATATTTTGAAACTATTTACGTGTAAGTATAGCTTACCAATTCTATTTTAAATAAGTATACCTCTGGTAGGGATATTTCTTACTAGTGTAGATCGATTAATACTCATAGTTTTTTATATTATATTTCCTTAATCTTCCAATTTATTATATATCGTGGGAAATGATAAACATTGTCGTTCTGACTTATTGTAATAATGTTACATAACCGTATTTCATAAACTGAATCGATAAGGTTTATTTATGTACAACTGCGACACCTATACCATGGTAGATGCGCACATGGTTTAGTAGTAATGACTCTTGTTACTAGTATGATGAGACGATAGATATCTTATGCATATTGCATTTATTATTAATTTGTAAAATTGATTTTGATCTTTCGTAATTATTTGGGATATTATATTGTTACTTCCCAAGTCTGCATCCACGCCGAGCGTCTTGGCAATTGCATCTTCTTCCGGCTGGATGACCCATGGATTTGATTCTTTTTGCCTCCAACCTTACGTACTATAGTCAAACGAGGTACGTTGTATTTTTAAAATGCTCTTTTCAATTTTTTTGACACATCGGCGTAAACGGCATTAACTGCGAGTTGCAAATTTTCATCTGTAAACTATCTATATTTTCTAAATCCAGGGATCCTTCCATATGTTCTAACCATTTTAATAACTACCGCTTGCCTGTCAAATAACTTGTAATAAAAGAAATGTTATCAACTTGGGGACAAAAATGGTGTATCAGGTAAATACTCGGAATTTTAAAACTTTATAAACGGCATATTGTTAGGCATCTAAATGCGCAATTTTGCCTTAATTTGACCGACACTGTATCTCTTACGGTTTTCGAGTTCCCCATACATAGACACGAATTCGAGACACCCTGTACATTAAAAGAGTCGCATGAATGTCAGATATTGGTTTCGGAGTTGGTCAGTTATTTTCCTGGATTTCTTTCAATATTTAATGGGAAAAGTTAAAAATTCAGTCAATGTTTATTTCTGATGTGATAGCTTTCAGATCAGATGAGACAGCTGTCTTTGACTATAATTGTTGGTTAGTTAGACAACCAACAAGGAAGGGTACTCTTGTAATGTTCATATTTCTCTAGCGATCCTCGTGCGGTTTTGATGTGTTTGCGGACCAAGCCAACAAGAAAAAATATAATATAGTGATATGCTATCATTAATTTGATGTTAAACGACTGTTTAACGACTTTCGCTTGATGTAAGCAGACGAGATGATTTAGTGGTTGCGTTGTATTCCCTAAATTTGGCAACACCGCTCGGGAAACTTCGCGGCTGGTTTCAAGAGAGACACAGGCTCTTGGTTAAAGGCACGTTTAGGCGTGGATTATCATGCCCCGTATTCATAAGTTTGGCGTTTTTGATGTCAGGAGTTTAAAATAGCCGCGGGCCGGTATGAGGTGGTTTCTATTTGATTAGTCATGGAGGTTAATGGTTTTATCGTCGGATTTCTTTATCCTGCCAGCAATACATAAGATCATACAGCATTAGGTACGTTTTATTGCGGATTAAAGATGTTACTAAATTTGGTGGCAACCATCATGTTGTATTTTACGTGTTGTCGTAGAACAATGTAAAGCTGGCCTATTGGTCGACTTTTCTCTGACCCTTAAACATTGAACCTTGGCGTTCGAGGAGGACGATCTTGACTTGACCTCGTTCTCTTTCTTGGAAAGCCCTCCAAAGAGAGGGTAGTACGTAAGCCTGATTAAAAATTTAAGAATTTCTAATTGGCCCTTGCGGGGAAAATCTTATTTCGGGCTAGAGAAGTTGGCATAGTTAATAGTTTGGTGGAATAAATTAACTGACTGTGGATTTGTTAGATTTTTTCTAAGGTCAAGATTTTTTTTGGTAACTGGCCATGTGCGGAAGAATTCCGGAACAAAATACGCCGTTTCCTTCCTCAAGGGGTGCCTTTAGGAGAAAGTCTTACTATCATTCGTCATTACGTAGCTAGGGTTTTTTTTATTTGGAACGAGTAAAGTAGCTACCGGTCAGCCAGTCAAGTTGGTTGTTTTAATTTGATATTGACTGCAGCCAGAGCTACTGAATGTCCAGGTGGGCACTACCTTAATTTCCACTGAGAGTTTATGAGTCCCAAGGCGCCTAACAGCCTACGTTCAGAAAGCCGCATATGTTATCGGCGGATACTAGATGAGATAACTGTATAGGTTATGTCAGATTGGGTGTGGTTCTATGTACACAGAACGCTTGTGATCTTTAACATAATGTTATTTGCATGTTTTTAATATTTTCAACGTTGTATTAGGGTGGTAGGGATATTACTTACTAGTGTAGATCGATTAATACTCATAGTTTTTTATATTATATTTCCTTATCCTTCCAATTTATTATATATCGTGGGAAATAATAAACATTGTCGTTCTGACTTATTGTAATAATGTTACATAACCGTATTTCATAAACTGAATCGATAAGGTTTATTTATGTACAACTGCGACACCTATACCACGGTAGATGCGCACATGGTTTAGTAGTAATGACTCTTATTACTAGTATGATGAGACAATAGATATCTTATGCATATTGCGTTTATTATTAATTTTGATCTTTCGTAATTATTTGGGATATTATATTGTTACTTCCCAAGTCTGCATCCACACCGAGCGTCTTGGCAATTGCATCTTCTTCCGGCTGGATGACCCATGGATTTGATTATTTTTGCCTCCAACCTTACGTACTATAGTCAAACGAGGTACGTTGTATTTTTAAAATGCTCTTTTCAATTTTTTTGACACATCGGCGTTAACGGCATTAACTGCGAGTTGCAAATTTTCATCTGTAAACTATCTATATTTTCTAAATCCAGGGATCCTTCCATATGTTCTAACCATTTTAATAACCACCGCTTGCCTGTCAAATAACTTGTAATAAAAGAAATGTTATCAATTTGGGGACAAAAATGGTGTTTCAGGTAAAAAAACAAAAACAAATGCGCGTATATGACCAAGTAGCCCCTGGGTAGTCAAATAGCCCCATTTTACGGTACCTATAACCAGTTATAATATAAAGGTACATACAAAATAATAATTTTAATGGTAAAGATGATAATAATATAATACTCCAACAATTTTATTGGTGGAAGGATAAGCACTAAATGGATTTCTACACTGTCCAAATCTGTCCATTTTAAAGCTTCGTAAAACAATTGAAAACCATCGGAATAAGAGATATGAATATGATCCTGTATTATCTAATTTAATACATTTATCTGTTCAAGAAATGCGCCCGAGAAAAGCCAAAACATATGACCTATCGAGTGCCAATCAACAATCACAATTAATCATGACTGTGAAACCGTTCTATTGGTTAACAATAGTTACCAAAGAATGAAACGTCTCCGAATGATGCATATCCTGCCTTATATACCTTAATTTACCTTATATTAGTAGACTGCTTGGTTAATTAGAATTTGTATCTTCAGACAGTAAAGCGTAATTGTGTTTGAGCTCATGCTATATACATTCTCTCGCGTCGCAAATGACCTAATTCAAGATTAAATAAAATTTGTTAACTAGGAGATATCTAAAAATATAGGAGTTTATATGTATATATTCTAATTGCGATTTGTAGGACATTACGCATGTTTGGGTCAATCGTTAGTAAAAACTATAACAATGTATCCAAATAATTCAAATCGACAAAATATATGAAGGAAAAGGGATCTTCGCTCTCATTTATTTAGGCCCAGAATTTTTGCTATTATTCTATAATTGCAAGAAAACATATTTTGTAATTTCCGACCAACACTTTTAAGTGAATTACAAAATTCCAAAAACAGCGGTATGGGAAACGAACACCTATTTGTGACGTGTAACGTAAATGCCTTAGTCAGCCTTTTTAATAGCTGCGTGCTGAAATAACCCATAACTATAATATGTAGGGCACGTGACAAGAATTAAATGTACTACTATTACATTCATATATAATATACTTAGGTCCATAATTCGTCGCTGTTCTGGTTATCGATCGTAACTCATTTTTTTAAATTATTCAGAGGAACAGTCCAGAGCTTTTATTTGAAATTCTGATTTTTAAAATTCTATACTTTTTCAAGTAGTATCATCATGGTCGTTGTATACAGGCAAAAATGTAAATGCTTTTTCGTTTCTTATCAACGACAGTATGATTGTCATTTTTTTTTCATTTACGATATACCCTGAGCACTTGGCACCAACTCCCAGGAGGAAACTTATACCATTAAACACAATGGATTCTTTTACGTCTACATGATGGTCAACCACGAGGAACTTCCTAGATCGTAAAAGAAAGGAATGAAAATATAAAATGAAATACTTTAAAAAACTGTAAAATACCAACACTCATGGTCTTACAACCCAACGCAAGGAAAAATTATAAACAGGACAAATAAAACACAAACAAAAATAAATCAATATTTCACCTGCTTTTACACCCTTTTTTACCTGCTTATGGCTGAAATCAGCTAGGCTTCACATGGTAGACGAGACAAAACTTCTTGAATGAAAATTAAAGAGACATTAGGAACCATCCACGTAAGATAACAAAATGGCAACGCTTAAGAAAAGCGAAAGATCACTCACCTGACAAAGACAGTGAAACTCTCAGCTACGGAGTGAGTTCAGGCATTAAACAAAAAAATATACTAAAGTAAATAAAAATATTGCCTGAGACACAAAATGGGTCTGGTAGAAGATTTGGTTTTACCACGATATCTCACTGCAAATTGCGATGGTTTTCTTTAGAAAAGTGTCCTTGTCCACAAAACGAATATTTTTGAAAAATCTCAGTTGAAAACCTGGTAGTTTGGAATTTGGCTGTAACAACGTCTTGAAAACCATATTAAAGCTTTTTTTGTTACTTGGGCAGGTCAATTATTGTTTTTTTATTTCTGATTTCTCTTTTCCTTGATGATTGATTTTGATTACCCAGTTATAATTCTCTTCAATTATGAGTTACATGTGGAACCTTGAATATGTTTATGTTTCACAGGGTGCTATCGAGGGGTATTACAATCGACGGGTACCGCTATCGAGGTGTATTGCTATCGACGGGTATTACTATCGACGAGTATCGCTAACGACAGGTTTATTCTTGGCTACGCCTAATTTGTCTACCCAGAGTCTTGCTGTCCATCGTCTCTCAAGAAGAGTATCTTCCTCCTGTGTGCAGTTCTTTTCTCGAAGCTGCCTGAGGAGCTACTCATCAACCGAGATTTATATTTTTTATATATATTTTGTGACAATTGCGGGTAATTAGCCTACGAACCCTAAATATTATTTTTTTTTGCTTTGTGTTCGAACAAAAATTAGCTTTTTATCCTTAATTCCTTATTTATTTTATTCATACTTTTTTTAATTAAATATTGGGCCAAATTTGTCTAGTCTAAGACGCCTGTTAAACTCGTTTAATCTAGAACCAATCCGATTTTAGATTGAATTTTGAACATTTAGTTGACTGACGCAATAACTTTGTAAGTCGAGCTATTTTTTATTATTCTCAGTTTTTCACGGTTTCTGGCTTACTTTAGATACCTGTAAATCAGATAACTACTATTGCTGTTACGGCCTAGTAGACTTTGCGTTATTCTTTAATTTTTATTATTATCTTTGATATCTCTTTTTCCAAACAAACCGTTCATTATCTATGTCCTACCGGTAACTTGACTGGGAAGTACTATCGTTTAAATTTAACATACCCTAAATTCTATAATTATTGATTGATTACTACAATAACGCCAGGTCGGACTAGTTATATTCATCTTGTGGCTGTTACCAACGTATCATACCAAAACATACATAGTTAGTTAGTAATACGGCTTTGTAACAAATCATGATTTGAGATCCGCTAATCAACCATTGATTAAGGGCTTTATTTGAGTTACTTGAATTTTCCCATAACGAGTGGTTATTTGCTGTATCGCGGGCATTCGTTTATATATTCTTAACGTTTTTTATTATTATTACATAACGCGTTCATCATAAATTACGGTTAAATATTTCGGCGTTTGTTTAGGTAAAACGTGTGATTTACTCCATCAAGTAACCGATTAAAGCCTACTTATTCTCGTTGAAGTATAGTTGTTATAATAAAAATTAATCTGTCTGAATTACTGGTCATTTTCTCATCTCTTTTTTTAACAGCCATGATATACTTATTTTAACAGCAATAAACTAACCTTCCATTTACCGTATTCACCTGTTTTCATTTAGATATTTAATTTCCTGAACTTCCCTTAAGTGGTAACGTTCCAGAGGAGAAAGTTGCAAGAAGTAGTAAACGTTCTCCGAACAAAATTGGTCAAGCTCCTGAAACCCACTTAATTCTACATATTTACATTTATTTAAGGCAAGCACATGTGCGACTCCCTTCTCTTGATTGAAGACATCGAAGACACGATTGTAGACATCGAGCATAATAAAAATCTCGATTATATTGCTTCAATTTTAATTATTGTTCATGTTTTCATTATGTCAATGTTAACCATGAAGCTAAACGATGCTGACCCATTTGTACTCTTGATCATTTTGTAGCTATTTGAATGAATTAAGCGCAACAAAAACTATTAGTACCGGAATGCCCCTATTTCTAATAAGCACAACTTGTGTAACTGAAACAAACTTTTAAAAAAATCAATTATTTTCATGCCACCCATTTAACACAAATAATAATTGCCAATGGGGAAATGATAAGATTGGAGCTATGCAAACTTTTCCGCAATTATCGATGCTTGGAAATACATATTACTTTTCACACTTATAATAATTTCTAGTTAGGCTAATAATATTTTTCTTCGTAAGCATATTCTTCTTTATATTCTCTGATTTTCCTCTTGTATTTCCACGTAGTTAGAGATAAAATAACTTGCATTGTTATGGTAATTGTGCACCATTCAATTCGATTTTATAATGTTGGCTTATTTAGCCCGTACAATAGAGACTATTCTATTTCACTGCAGATTTATTTCTGGCTTATGCCATGAGCGTTCGATTCAAACATTCCTAAAAATTATCGAAAGCAACATGACCGGTTGACCAAACATATTTTTGAGAAATCCGTGTTCAATATCAAACTTAGCATTTTAATGAAATCTGGAAGAGTGCATCTTTAAACATATACTTGATATACAAAGATGATTTTTATCGTATAATGCTCCGGATTAACTCAAGCCAGTGCTGTCCGGACAATAACGCTTCAAGCATTACTCACTTCGTGTGAAATATTCCTCATGTTAATTGGAAGTATCTACGTGTCTGGTGGAAGCCACGCTACTGGTTAACTAATTAGACCTTTTTATGAGAATCGTATGCATAATCAAAGCTACATCTGAAGTGAGTCTGGAAAACATCCTTAGACCTACACTGGATGTATAAGGGCATTTAAATAAAATAGATATTAATAGCACGCTCTGTATTCAGAACAGTCTGGTTTATTTTTAGTTCTGTTTATCACCCGGAGCTTCAACGCTTACCTTGTCTGTTTTTGTGACACTTTCGCCAATTAAGACTTTAAAAGCGCCGTTAGCTTTCTTTATATTTCAATAGTTATACAAGTTTAATGTAGACAAAGCTCAAATTACGAAGAAAATCCTATATTTTTCTTGGTACATATCATGAAAAATTATTTGAGCTGGCCTTCCCAAGAGTAACGGTATCAAAACAGTCAAATTTGTTTTGATGTTGCCTTTCTTGCCTTGGTAAGCAAAGCAACTCGAGCCAATCAATGTGAAAATATTCTATTTAAATAAAATGGATATTAATATCGCGCTCTATATTCAGACAGAGCTGTCTGGTTTATTTTTAGATATGCTTGTCACCCGGGGCTACAATGCTTTCTTGCCTGTTTTTGTTACACTTTCGCGCCTTGAGATTTTAAAAGTGATGCTTGTTTTGTTTTTATTTCCACAATAACACAAAATTCCCAAGGCAAAACTTCACAGCCATAAAAGGCGCAATAAACTAAGAGTGATATTTACGAAGAAAAACCTAAATTTTTGTAGATACATACCATGGCATAAAGACTGATAGTATCTAAGTGGCGAAATTTTACAGCGCTGAAATTGCAACGTTAAATATTTGAAACTTCCTCTGGAATTAACGATGCTTTTGAATAATATTTGACAGGGAAATATAATGATGCTCTCCTAGCCGTAAAAGGTGTGTTTAGTACCCGAATCAATATTCAGTTTAATAATGCTCTTAGTGTCAAGCTAGGTAGCGCTCTCCTCAATACCCACTGTTGGGAAAACACCCCAACAAGTGTATTAACTTGTCATTTTTCACCGTATAGTTTGGTGATAACACCCTGTATGAATGTAATATGAATGAGCCATAATTAATCCACGAACATATTTATTCAACCCCAGGTAAACAGAAATTTGTGCATTTAAGTCAGCATATGTCAGTTCTTCATTACCCCTTAGTCCAAACCTGGATGGTCGATCCCATTATATAAAGCTAGCATCGGGGAAAGCGTTTTTAATCCTTTTCAATTTAACATATCCTGGTCTCAGTCACTGTTGTTTGAATAACAATATGTCGAAGAGAGAAGAGCATTTTTCTAACCTCTCAAATGCGATAATGGGCTCGCCCACGCTTACACCCCCACTTTTCATTTGGTCTTGCCGCCAGGCGGTAGCTAGAAGAAGAAATTATATCTCAGTGCAGTTTAGACTTTCACTTGAACAACAGCAAAAGTTCTGTGCCCGTTTTCAGCGGACCCTTTTTGGCAATTTCTCCGATTGTATGCACAAATATTAGAGAATATTTAGTGTACTTCTGTTATCTTTGTCCACGTTGGACAAAGACCTCGTTTAGGAGTTTTTAACGCAATTACTCAAAAGAGAAACGACGTAGCCCTCTGTTCCCTTGTAGATTGAAGAGAACCAGTAAAAATGGCGCCTGCAACCTGGCAGTAATGGCAAACCATTCCAAATTCCAGCAAAGCTAATACAGGAATCTAATGGTTAAAGTTTAATAGGCTACCCCTGGATACGATAACAGGGAAAAAATAGAATATCAAGGTATTTTGTAGGTGAAATTTTCAAGACAAAGGTTTCATTTTAAATTAACAAATCAAGACTTTTTAATAGATATTTGAATTAAGCACCCTTTTGTATATAGTATTTAATGTGTGAAAGATTGAATGCATCAAGTAGTGTAGACATTGTATAAATTATGTATATATTTTCTTGTATTTAATGCAAGTAACAACTGTATTATTAAAGTAATCACCTACCTACCGAGTTTCTAAATCCACCACCACCATATCTTAATACAGTCCACTTAATTTGCTTGTGGTCAATTATACAGTTAAATAGCCACCTACACCTTATGGATAACGGATAAATACCTGCAAATTATATGGAAGATGTACCCGGACGTCGTACGAATGATTATCAGAGAGTGTGGCCGACGGCGGATATTTCCACAATGCTGGAAAAAAGCATGGCTGGTCTGGATTCCGAAAGGTAGTGGTGGACTACGGCCAATTAGCCTCCAACCACTGATGGGGAAACTGCTCGACAAACTAATGAACAGAATACTTCAAACGGAGATAGAGAAGCTTAAGATCATATGCGATAAACAGTATGGATTTAGAAAGGGAACCGGAACGGTGGATGCTGTGGAAACACTTATGCACGATACAACAACTGGAAAGGCAGCCAAAAGAACCCAATTGGTGGTAGCGTTAGACTTGGAAGACGCGTTCAGCTCAGCATGGTGCCCAGTAATTGCCAATAGTATGTTGCATAAAGAGATAAATAGGGGTATGATCCAGAGACATTGGAGTTTCCTACGATGCCGGACGGTGATTAGTGGTGATGTGGAGTCACAAATAAACAAGGGTTGCCCACAGGGGTCTAGCCTGGGGCCAACCCTGTGGTTAAGAGTTATGGAAGAATGATTTGAATGCATGAAAAGCTTGAAAGAGGAATGAGAGTTGGATAATGAAATGGGTGAATGTGGAAAGTTGGACCAGCAGGCATATGCAGATGACCAGATTATCTTAATTAGAGGCAGATCCGGAGAGGAGGTGGACACAGCTGTGGGACAGTTTAACACAGTGGGAGCTGAATAACAAATTGCATTACAACAAAGAAAAAACGGAGGTGTTATTCGTACCACACGCTGGCATAACCAGACAACCTAGGTTGACATACCTTGGCCAATAGACCATACCCAAGAAGGCTATCAAATACCTTGGTGTCGTAATTGATAGAATGGAACATGTTAAGAAAGTCAGGGCAAAGTTGACGGACTCAACAATGATAATTAGAGGTCTATTAAAACGACAAGGAGTACACATAGGGGAGGTAGCGAGAATTGTGTGGAACAGAGTACTTAAACCAGCAATTCTTTATGGAGCTGTGGTGTGGGGGGCAAAAGCCGAGAACTCCCGAGTGAAGGGGCGGCTTGAGGCTACGCAACGGCTGATCCTAATGGGTTTGAACAGAGCTTACTCGACCATAAAAACCGTGGCTTTGCAAGTTTTAAATGGTACTCCGCAAATTTGGATCGAGGCCAAGCAAATGTTTGACATGAGAACACATCACTGGAGCGCGGTCCTCAGAGGGAAGGCAGAGGAATCGCGACGATTCACAATAGAGAGGCATATGCCAAGGACAACCTGGGGACCGCAAGAAGGTAATGGGGAGACGATTAGAATATGGACGGATGCAGCTCTGAAAGAGGAAATCTGCGGTTTGGGCGCTATCGTAGAATATTGGGATGCGTTAAACGGAACGACCTGTCAAAAGCTCATTCGAAAGAGCGTATTAAGAGCATAGCTATATGGCATCCTCCATGGACTAACTGAGGCAGAAGTCTATAAAACATGGAACTATATACTGGAGACAGCGTTGATTCTTTTTAGCGACAATGAACAAGCGGTAGAGAAACTTCATAATTATGACTCCAAAATGAGGGCGGCCGTGAGTATTCAAGAGCTTGTAGAAAACTTGAGGGACAAAAATATACAGGTAAGTATTGTGTGGGAGAAATTTTCGGGAGTAAGCAAAGGTAAGAGGACTCATAAGATGGCTCTTAGACATGATCTAGAGCATATGTCGCTAGAAGATGAATACATACTGGAAAAAAGGGAATACAACAAACTAAGAAAAACAATGGTACACGCCGAATGGCAGAGAGTATGGGATGAGGAGGAGAAGGGCAAGTATTGTATAACGTATGTCAGAAAGTAGGTAGGGGAAAGTTACAACTTGGGAAAAAGACCATACAACTAGCAACAGAACATGGGAACTTTAAGGCATATCTGCGCAGGCTTAATAGAGGTGGAGTGGATGATGATGGATGTGAATGTGGAATGAGAGTGGAGGATTTCAATCATGTTATGATGAATTAATGCCTGAAGGAAGCAAGAGTGGGCGCTAGGAGGACCGTCTTAGAAAGAAAGGGAAGTTTCGACTTTCGGTTCAGAAAGGATGGGGGTGTGAATGATAGTGTGGAAATAGAAACCTTTAATACATTGGCTGAATTAATTGTATGGAATGAGAGGTGACGTATTGTATGCACATCGTACCATGACGAAAACTAAGATGGACAGAACATGGAATGACAATAGGGGTAGTGGGGAAAAAAAAATGCCTATAGTGGAATCAGAACATGATTTCGAACGAACGAAAAGCGTGAAACGAGCTGTATGACGTAAGGTATACCAACACAGAAATAAGGACGCGTACCTAGTAATACAAATATCATTATTACCTAGGGTCACCATTTGCTGTAGTCACACGCCACATGTGGCAGGAGTGTTGTGATATATTAACTCATACTTGAGGTGTATATACCGGGGCATTGCCTTAAGAGGACATTTTGTCGTTCCACGAAAAGCGTGGTTTAGGCATCGGCCTTTAATTATGTATCTTTTAAAATAATGTGACTTTTAACTTTTTAATTGTGATTTGATCATTGTTTGTTGGCGTTGTTTGTTTCTCTTCGTTGATGTGCTCTTCAGGTCCAAATGACAAGAAACACTGATGATGGCCTAGGCCGAAAGCGCTCTATTCTGCTTCTATAAGGAGTCCTTTTTGGATTAAAATTTTGCATGAAATACAAGGTGTCTCATTTGGTATGTTCATACTTGCACACAGCCACTACTCTTCACTTAAAAGGATATATTAGTATAGTGTAGGGCTAAGTTTATTGTGACCAAACGGTACATGAAAAAGGAATTATCAACATGTTATTTATGGTAACATATAGTTTTTAGGTTATTTATATTTTGTATGTAGTTTTTTTTAAGAAAAAATTGAAAATGTGACGGTCTTTTTTTCCCGCTGAAGGTTGCCAGGTTTTGTCATTCGCTCACGGGAAAGCACGGTGTCGAACCGGGAGGGGTCGACTAAGCCTGGGAATCATGGTGATGCTGGAGGTATAGGTGGGTTTCCTTGCCGCCGGATTTGCTAGATAAAGGGTATTTTTGTTGCTTGAAGCCGAAAGATATAGAAGTGGGCCTCGGCCCTAAACTAATCATGTAACTCTTACCTTAGCCCCTAGGTTACGCTCACTGCGATTTTCAGTTGTTAAAACATTTTTACTCACCCTTTAATGGTCCTATCGACCTGATCTCTTCGAGAAAGCTTGTCCATTAAATCACCTGCATTCGCTCACAGGCCACATTGACATATCACTCGAATGCAAAAACCAGCCTGTCATCAATAGGTCTCTCCGTAAAAACTCGCGTCGTTCAGCCACCCCAGAAGACTGCCCATTACGAGGCACCACAGATTGAATGAAAAGCAACTGCCTTCAGGGTATCCGCCACTGACCTCCATATTCAGGCCATGGTCTCCAACACAATTTAGCCTGTAAGTGATAGGCCCCCCCTTATTTTCTGTGTCAATGACAGTATCATACTAAACTATAGTTAACATCGTTGAGAAGTTTTGCTGAGAGCGTTTATGAGTTATTGTTGACAAATAAACTTTCATAGCAAAGCTTCTCAATGATATTAATTATAGTGTTGTCGGCGATATATTATACTGTACTGACAGATTTTCTCATTGTTGATAATTAGAAATTAAATATTGAAAGCGATCTGTTGACTGATTTAGAGAAAGCACCACTATCCATTAACTTTAACAATAGACGCTCATTATTAAATATTCTATAATTAATTTAATAATAATTAAACGTAGCCAACCTTACTTTCATTTTAATAATTACATATTGTAACAAACACATTATTTTAATTAATTCTTTTCGTATTAAGCCAACAGATTTAATTAAATACAAATATTTTAAAATTCTGACATTCTGAACCATAATAATTCATTTATAATATAGCACCTGTATTTTACAAACAATATTTCCCTCGTGATGGGCGTAAATCGGTTACAAGAAAAGTTTTTGTGTTTCAGAACAGTTCGAAAAAATGCGATCCTATTTCAAGTTATCACTTAGCAAAATTACTCCGGGGGTTTTGCTATTAAAAGACTGTAGTTATTAGGGGAATATTTTTGCTCATCCTTTTATGGAAAATATATTTTTCAGGACTTTTTTCCGGATTTTTAGTTTCGGTTCTTCTCCTAATGTGTGTTTTTTTTGCGCAAGGATTCAATGTATAAACAAGTTTACAATAGGTATTTTATACATAATTTGCCAACTCCAGTATGACAATTATAGTTTAAAAAGTAATATTGATCTCTTCAAAATAAATCCGAAATTTTAAGTGCAAATTATTATAATGATGCCATTAGGTCGAGCTGTCGTGCTTATTTATTTATTAATTAATCCCATCTCAGGCCATTCATAAGATGACATACGATTGGTAATTAAAAAAACTAAAACTCGCAAGCATACAAGAAGAACTATAAATCCTACAAAAGTAACAATAACAATTACAATTACATAATCGATTAAATTAGAGTTTTATCCACAATGCCAAAACAGAATTTATGCACTTGACGCGTGTTTCACTAACCATGTAAATTTTAATAATTTCAACATGGCTAGCGAAACGCACGTTGAGTGCAAAAATTATGTTTCTGTATTGTGGATAAAACCACAGATCTCTATAGCTAAGCAACAGATACCTCTTCGAATGCTTTTTACGCGGGGCCAAAAATGTTCATCGGCTTTCGCGAGCAGGTGAACCAGTCGTCTAGGAACGGGTCGGTGCTGCCAAGTTATCATGTCGAACAATATTCCGGCTGAATTTTTGACCCGCTCAAATCATCGAGATTTATTATTAACATTTATGTATCAAATTAACACAAACATATTTGTTTAGAAAAATACGATTTTTACATTTTTATTAATAGACTTAGTTTACTAATAGTAAAACAAATGAAACGGCAATTTAAATGAACAAATTTATAATATTGATAGTAGAGTTTAAAACAAAATTAAATGGTACTTTGACATGCCGATAAACATTTCAAAAATTCCTTTGATCTTGCGTGATAATATGCGTGAAAATATTATTACTTAATACAAATAAGGGATATTATAGTATAAGTTAACAAAATTTGTAATGACCTTTTACACCGATATTTAAGATGAGTTTTAGCCCATGTTCAATCAAAAACCATTCTCTGAATCTGATAATGAACTTTAATTTGACATAATTGCCAAGAAAATGAGTAATACCATAATGTGATATGGGAAGTAAATTACAGTTCGTGACTTGGCAACACGGCGAGGCAAAACAGTCTAAATAGGAAAGCATTTAAGTTTTTTGCTTTATTGGCGAGTGACACTTTTAATACCGGAGTAGGCATCTGTTGCGTAGCTATATAGATCTGTGATAAAACTCAGTTTTAGTGCATTTTCTCCAAGGTTCCATATCCCAACTTAGGCAACTACATAATTACAATATATGACACCTATAAGCATCACCACAGTGAAGATAGAATCGATATGATATATGAACCACAAAGGAGCTTGTGCGCCAAAGATTAAGCACGAAACTACCATCGGGAACATTGTATCCTATATACCAGTTTCTTTGCGGAATCCTGGAACGTCTGGCTGTAGTATTGGCTGATGTATGGGCAGGAGTCTTCGGGTGGCATACCATATGTGAAACTATTCTGCAGAATTTGGGAAAGGGGGTAGATGATTGAGACTAGAAAAGAGATGTCTGCGTCATGGCTATTTGAACAAGAGCTGTATGTGTCCCTTTGTTGTTTCTCTTTGGACGTTTTCTCTGGTCTGGCTCATTAGAAAGGAGAGCCGTATATCTGACATAAGCTTTATTAAGCTGTTTGAAGTAGTAACTTTTTCGGGGATGAAGTAAAAAGAGAAAAAGTACCCACTGTCTAACCTTTAGAGTGTATATTGTGACCTACTTTGAAGCATTAATTAAATATCACCTTGAACTTGAACTTGACAAATGTTATATAAACACTCACTGTTAATTATAAACAACTTGAGTGGTCGACGGGGGCCATTTTCATCCTTAATGATGCAGTCATCAGCATTTTGTAACATATAAATACGCAGGCAAACGCCAAGTTCATCAGGCTTTCCGGTCTCTCAACTCCGCTCAATTTAGTTGCGGTACAGCACACAGGTGCAAACACTTCTAGTCGTTCTATCCTACAACTCCCATATTTGTGAACACCTGTGCACAGGCACAGGGCGATCAGGTCTTTACCTAACCTGGGTGGACGTATGCACAGGTATACGGCATTCGGGGGATACTTAAAGTAGAGAGAGTCGAATTTACGAGTGAAGTATCAAAATTTCCAGTAAAGGGATAGTTTTGATTCCAGCGTTAAGCATCCAACAGACCATTTTACAGGTGACTTCACTGGTGACTTTTACCCGTGATATTTTATTTTAATTGCTCTGAGTTTGAGTGTTTTTTTCATGATTATGAGATATGCGAAACCTTGAATATATTGATGTTTCACGAGGTTCTACCGACGGGTCGTACCGACGGTTTTTTTCTTCTTGGCTACGCCTAACTAAGAGTCAAGTTTTCTGCTGGTTTTTCTTGACACGTAGAGTTCTTCCTTCTTCAGTTGAAGAAGTTGCAGATTTCTACATGCAGTTCCTCGTGTTTCGTTAGTGAAAAATTTCTTCTGGAGAAGCTGCCTTCGAACTGTGAGAAATCTGTTTTTTTATATTTATATTTTCGTTAATTGCGGGTTAGTGTATACCGGTTTAGTTAGCTTTCGAGCCATTAATTTTTTCCTCCACCTAACAAACATAATTTTATTTTTTTTTTATTAAGCAAGATACATCTCTCCGAAGAGGTCAAACTATCTGGTTGCCTCGTGTTTTTTTGGAACCTTAAAATCTGGTTAATTGTGTTTAATTTAAAACAAGTCTGATTTTGGACTGAACGTTATTATCTGGTCAATTCTATTTAAGCTAAAACATTCTAGTTTTCTCTTATTGAACCTTCAATTAGCTAAATTCAATAACGTTAATAACGTATTTTTTCCAACGGTCATTAATTTGGATATCTGTACTTAGAGTGCTACTACGGCCTAGTGGACTTTGCGTTATTCGTTAAATTGTCTTATTTTCTTTCACTAACCTTTGGAAACAAACTTCGTCATAAGTAAGCTACCTTAAACTTGGAGTATTTACTCTTAATTTAAAATATTTTGTTCTTTAAAATTTAATCGATTGATTGTTTCAATAACGCTTAGTCATACTAGTCATCTTAATTACGCGGCCGTTACCAACATATGTAATCAATACCTACAAATATATAAATAGTTAATAGTGTAACTTCTTGTAAACAAATCATGATTTGGGTAATTAGCTACTTTAAGTGATTATTTATTTGCGTTACTTGAATCTTTTTTATAATAGGTAATTATTTGATGGTTTCGCGAATTATATATTATTATACCTTATTATATAAAGTTATTTCCGAAAACAAGTTTTCTTTAGTTATATGTCAACAACAGATTGACTCAGACGTTTAAATTCTCAGTACAGTATAAGTTGAGCATTTGCTTCGGCAAATCATTTGTTTCTTTTCGTTATGTAACCAAGTAAAGTTAAACGCGTCTTTCTCTTATTATAGCCGGCCTAGAGTACCGATGGTACCACGATCATTATTATTTTTCTTGATAATTAACTTGAAGTCAAGTCCTACTGGCTTTTAAACAAATCAGTGGTTTTTATTCTTTCCGCATTATAACCGACCATTAATTTTTTTAGTAATAAATCGATTGTGTGTTTGCCTATCTACTTGTTTTATTTAATTAGCTTTTCATCAGTGTTCCAAATGGAAAGTAATAAGAAGTAAGTATGCTTGATTTATACTATTTGTGCTCAATAATTGAAACGTTCCTGATTTTTGCCTTTATTGCTATCGTTTTTTAATGACTTTGATTTTTAATTAATATTTGAGTATTTGCTTTATTTTTCTATTGTTGATACTGATAAATTTCTGGGATTCAAATCTGATTAAATTTTTAACTTATTTTTATTATTATTTTCTTCTGTCGTGCGAAGCTTAAACCTTTACGAACCCTAATCACAACTTGGGTATTTTCAGTTCTTTTTTTATCCGTCAAAAAAGCAGTGGCGCCATATAAATACCCACCCCTACTCTCCGATATTTGTGCTAGGGCCTAATTTGTTCGCTTTCACGACGGTTCGTACAGATTTATGCTTCCTTTAGTGATCAATTTTAAATTTAACTTTGAATTTTATTCACTACCAGTTTCTCTAACTCTGCAGTGAAGGTATTGCGCCTAGAAAAATTAGAAAACAGGAAAGGCATAACAATCTCATGATAAAGCTATTCAAACTCTCTGCATTTGAAAACATGCCGTTATTTGGAATAATAAACGTAATTTACTAATGATGAATTGGTGCAAGTTTATAGATATTGCGAAAACTGTGAGCTGGACACTAAATAGATCAGACTATACTAGATATGAATGTGTTCCCTTGGATATGACATACACACCACATCGAAAAATTAATTGTGCAAAAGGCAAGCCAAAGGGTAAACATAACAGAGATAAGAAAATTACTACAGATCTAACCAAACATTTACTAGACGTACTTCACCCAAAGATTTCAGATACTGTCACGTGATCGACTATACGCGAAGGCGTGATCCTGAAGCTAAATGGTTGATGGGCAATGGTGCCAATAAAATGGTATTAAGCAAATGATTTGAACCTTATACCGCCGCGACATACAAATTTTAAAACAATCACCCATTCCGCAATGTATTATCAGTAGATCAGAATAAGAAGCAAAATACACTTAATAATATCGTATTATGTTTTAAAAACTTGACCCTGCGTGCAGGCATTTAAAGAATGCTACTAGCGCGTTCAAATAATAGAAATAAGATATTCAGCAGTGTTAGCATTGTTCTAAAATCTATGAAAATTCGACATGTTAATGTAGACGGTTAAAAACCTTAATCAGTATATGTTTGGACGTAATATGCTAATTTGAAATGTCAATTAAGCTGCAAAATATCATAAATTACAAGCATAGAATTAAACAGGCGTTCAGCATTTAAATTCGAATGAAACCAATATGCCAAATAACGGAAGGCAAATGCGCTATGGCCAAAAAAGTTAAATTTATGTTTATACATGTCGTTTTAAATGAACCTGACTGAAACAGATCATTGAAATTAATTTAACATAATTTTGTCAAATTGAAGCCAGAAGTATTTTGGGATTTCAATCTTGCTACTAACTTTTAACATTTTAAAACATTTGAAATAATTCTGGCTCTCTTAGTTTCGTTAAACACTGGATAAAATATTAAAAAACGGATGCAGCATTATCGATTTTATTCGTAGTAATACTTTATTACTTTAGCCGCTAGCACTGTGTCAAATACACACCTCACTATTCATTTTCGAGTATACTTTAATGGCGCATAAAATTCGTTCTAATGTAATATAGAGTTTCTCTAGAAACAGTGTTTATTATTCACGGGAAGCAAAAACTATTAAAGAATTGAAACACGCGCGTATATCGTAAAAACTTCACGTTTTAAGGATATTGCAATATCAACAGCTTTGCACTGTTAAACATAAGGAAACATTCTGAATAATGAAAGCAAGAAATTTAATTAAGCTCAATGAATATTAGCGCAATATTTGCACAGTTATGTACTCAATTTTTATAAGTAATTTGGATCATTAATTCATTACCATCTAACCAATACGAGCTGATTATAAAGAGTGATTTATTATTAAATATTTATTACGAATATTGTAATGCGATTAGTTAATTGCTTAATAACCAGTTCATATGCCTGATTCACTCAGCGATGAACATATTTATAGGTGTGGATGGCAGAGTAGACAGTTGGACGAAGGCGCCACTAAATTTTCTGATAAAAATATATCATTTATTTTTCAGCATTGAAATTAGGGTAGTAAAATTTAGAAAAATACCCTATCTAAGAATATTGAGAAACCTGAAAAAAATTGAATTATCTCAACTTGATCCTGACTTCAGCACCCCAAAACATCAAAGATCATAATTAAACTATTTATTTAAATATTAAGTATATTCTCAGATAAAACGAGCATAATTAAAAATAAATTAGTTATCAAACCTAATTAATACTACGGTATTATTGTACTATAAATAATAATAAAATACTTTAAAATAAGTATCATCAAAATTGTAAGATCACCAACCCTTAGTCTTAAGTTTTTCTTCTTTTTATTAATATTCTTAAATAAAGTCTGAATTTTTAAAGTTCTGTCTAAGTAACAGGTAATTACAGAACGCCTTAAATAAAACCCATTAAATAAATATTAATCCCCTTAATAAAAAATAATTATAAATTAATCATGTGGAAGCGTTAATATCAGTGGATAAATAAACAGTAAAAAAGTATAAAAACAAATTAAATTGACCTGTGAGGAAAATATACATTTGATGAAGACATACAGGGGAAGTCGAAGTGAGCTCAATTCGGCAACTTGCTTATGGACAAAAACCTAAAGTTATAGTTATGTAAAAACGATGTTCTACCATACGGCTTACAATAAATTATAGTAAGTGCCTAGAATTTAAGTAAATGTTCGGGATACAAAGATGTATATCAGGTAATTGCAATCATATTAGCAAGACATTAGCTAACCTAGTCTCGTCGCTGACCCAGAGTTGACCCGGGATCTGGATAGTCTGGAACACCGCAGCCATGTAGCTGAGATATCTTTGTTTTACAGATATTCTCACGGCAGATGTTTCCAGGATTTAGCCCGTATCATCCCGCCCCCCTGTCAGACAATCGCGACAGACGGCAAGAGCGCACCTGTTCGTTGTACAACACCTAGAATGTCGCATTACAAGAACTTGTTTGTCTAGCGCACTGCATTACTGTCCCAAGATATCTGTTTCCCCCTAATTATAATCTACAACTATTCAAGAACCGTGTCAATCAACATCTTCGCGAGCGGTGTGCTCGTTGAGTGCTATAGGATTTCCCTTTAGTGTTTGAGCCACTGTCTAAAAAAACTTAAAAATATCGTATAGGTTAATGAAGAATTTCGGTATCAATTAATCAAGATAATAAAAAAAAAGAAATTTGACAGTAGTTTCGATAAAGATGAGGTAAGTAATTATACGGCCTACTTGTATGTCATTTTCAACGGAAGGTGAAATTCACTGACAGGGGTTGATGGATATTCCCTCACTCATACGTCTACTTAGCTAGCAGCTGGCCTCAACTAATGCTTTACTCCGCCATGTGAAGCTACACGTCACGCCATGTGGGTCAACATCAGTGCGACAAAAGGTGTTCCAAATTTTCTAGGCTAGCGAAAGATCGGGCGAAGTTTAATTATAAATAATTTTAACTATCTAATATGGGAACTCAAACATATAACATGCCTTTTAAGAAGAGTAGCCTCACTTTATAAAAAAATACTTTTATGAGACGATATCGCCGATAATACGTAAACATATCTCATGATAAATTATTAAAAATACTGGACCTGATGGTCAACACTAGCACATCAACCCCACGTCAATTACCAAAATATATCTTTGATCTCCGTCAAGGGAACGTTTTAAAATGAGAGATATCCACATAACACTTTGGAACGATTCCAAGATATTCCAGAGTATAATATAGTTAATGTTTTAAATTTTAAGTTATAGATTCTAAGTTCAAAATAGGTATGCTAAGTTTTAATGTAAGGTAAAGAGAATACCAACCACATAAATCTATCAGTGAAAGGAAAGAAACTATATTTCTGGGTTTAGTAGCGTCTACAACGCTACAATGCGAAAAAAATAATATAGGTGACGAAATGGTTCGAAACAATGCATCCGTAATCATATTGCTTAAATTCGTTGATATGGATTTAATTTTTATAAAAATTTCGCGAATCTGGGGTCATTGGTGAAAGATTATTAAAAATGTGACGAAGAATATGCGCTTGGACTACCTTGAAGCATCAATCTTGATATTCTTTAAAATAACTCTCTATGTTCTTTTCCGAGGTAATTTTCGGCCAAAGATAGTTCACTTTTTTTAATACTATACGTAAATAGTTTGGGTTAGTTTGGTGTAATTTTGGATCTAGGCAACCGAAAGTCATGGTAAGGTCTGAAATTACACGGAAACCTCACCCTCGTCAAGAGTCTCATATATTGGTCCTTATTTCCTTGTTTTTTTAAAACTACGCTTAGAAAAAAAGTCAATAACTGTAGAAATATGCTTCGAAGAATTTGGAGAAAGACTATAGAAGTACTGAGAAGAAAAAATTACCGGGTCGTTTATCAATTCATGCCATAAATTAATCCAGGATCAAAAGAAATGATAAAACTGAAAACCATCGAATCCACAACTCTAGAACTACCAGCATATTTAAATTAGTACTAATGTAATATGTAAAATATACAGGAAATATCTCTCCTCAGTGAGATAAGCTAAGAAATGCGTTGAGAGATGTGGAGATCAGTGGAAAAATTATCATTAGACAGAATGAAAGTTGACCAGACCTATAATGATAATCTAAATTATTCCAGAATATTCGGCATTTAGAGTTGATGATGAACATAGAAGCTGAAATATATTGCTAACGAAAAAATAACGTATTCCAATCAATATTGCTTCTTGGTTGAAATGCTGTGTCATGCTGAATAAACGCAAGTAAGTCGAACCGTAATACTTTGTACCCGTAAGCAGGTCAATTTCATTTGACGACTAGTGTAAATTCACGCAGCGCACAGCATCGATTATCAGTTAGCCGTGTCTGATTAACTTCTTACACACATAGGAATCATAGGATACATGTGCCTGTGCCGATGGCAACCAAGTACATAGCACGGTTCTGTTTCGGTAAGAACTGAACTCGCCTATGCATGCAAAGTGCATATATCTGTTCCGGTAGTAAACCAAGCCCGTCAACATACAAAGAATGTACGTTCCTTTTTCAGCAGTAAACTGAGACCTTATATCTACGTACCTACACATCAAACATATTTTTACACTTAAGCACCTCTTTACACATTTTTAATGCGAATTTCGAATAAAACCTCTTAGCATTGGTCTTATAGGTATAAAACATTTATATAAATTGAATCCATTATAGTAAGACTGTAACGGAATATTAGCTTATTCCGCTCCACTAAATTAAGCTTAATTACCAATGATATTCGATGTTTGGTATATGAATCACCAGTGACATCTATTCGTGAATGGGTATATTTCGTGCAAATAATTATTTAAGAAGCACAGGTACGCTGATTTTTACCTACTATTTGCGGATTCGTTTCGCTGTAGATTTCTATATTGAGTAGTGACATCTATTCGGAAATGGGCTTATCTCATGTAGTTGGTAATTGGAGAGCGTAGTACGCGATTTAATACCTGCAATTTAACCTTTTCATTTACTATAGGTTACTATATTTAGTATATATTGGGTATCTCTGTGTCCCATAGTAATAGTCACATGATATAAAATATCCAATAAAAGCATCGAAAAATTTGTTGAATGTCTTGAAATTGAAAGCAAGGTCGTTTCATCTTAGTGGCGACGCTTGACTCGGTAAGTGCGATATTTGATCTTGAAATATTTTATTCATCTTGCAATATATTTCACTGATTTTTTTCATTTTTAAATACATAATTAATAATTGTTTCTGATTCGCTTAATCATATTCTGCTAAAGCAAGAATTTAGCATTTTTATATTACACTTTCAATTAACTTACAGCTTAAATAATCTTAAATATTTTGTAGTGACCGTTGGGTTAAGATACGCATTTGTTGGTGGATAATTGCGTATCGCATTAGTGAAATTCATGTAATTTGATAATTGTTTAGTCCAAATTTACAGAGAACGTAATTATTTCATCGTTTAGCGGTTACGCACATTATTTTACGTATTTCCGTTTAAATTGAACAGTATTATCTGGAGAATTCTCAGAGTGGATTCTACATATTCCTGCAAAGATAGTAAATTGAATTTTTAGTAGAATTTCTCCGAATTTTCCCTCATAGTATTGTTAATATTTTTTCTTTTCAGGCTTATTTCATTAAAATTTCAGTTTATTTGTAACATCAAGCATTTAGCACTTGCCCTGTCGCGTCTCAACACTAATGTATCGACATTAATTTGCATTTATGAGAGGTTACGCTCACATGTGTTTAATTTTTTTTCTTATCTGTTATCTAAATTTGTATCTCAATGCGAGATAGTGAGTACCTTATCATTGTCTTTAATTAATTGAGGTGAAATTACGCTCAATTATCGTTTATGTGCCAAGCGCCATATAGAAGAGTAATAGAAATTACTTATTTTGAATTTTAAAATTTCAGTCATAATTTGTTTTGAATTTCATATCTTAAGTAAAGAAAAAGAATATCTTGAGAAACAGCAATTATTTATAATTTTTGCTCAACAATAGCTATATATAATTTTTGCTCAACTTGAAATTGTAGTTTATGTTCTGATTATACCTTCTGTAACCGTAGCGTTGTATCATGTGTCAAATAATAACCAAGGAAAGCGCATTAGCGAATTCTTTTCGAATCCCTCCGGAAGGTTGGGCTCGACAGACTGCACTTACGTCTAGGGGCTGACCCATAACTCTCAGCAGCTGTCTTGTGGGTTGCCTAAATTCACTTTTCGCATGGCTCTCAGCCCGCTCCGCTCGCTACGGGGGCTCTAGAAGAGGAAACTAACCAAGTGCTAATCCAAGACATATATAAAATCATGAGAAAATCTGTTTAGAAATATAACCTTAAAATTTTTTAATTTATAAGCTCTAGAGAAGCATTAGGTGCTAGGTGTAGGACCAGGAATTTAGAAAATCAGGCTGAAATGTAGCAGAAATTTATCTTGTGATGCAGCAAGGCTGATTTGGTTTGAATTTGAGTAAGCAGTTTCATTATTCTCGTTCTTGAAAATATTCTTTCATGGTAAGATCTCACAAAATATAACGTATTTACCAAACCCCATATCTAGACTCTCTTTAGATTCAGTAAGTGTTCTAGGAGATCAAAAGACTTGAGAGAGATCGAGGAATAATAAGCTCATTTTCAATTTTTCAAAAATAATTTTATGCAAAAGACCTTTAAGTTGATACACCAAATATCATATTTTTCTGAGAACTCTAAATCGGGGAAAATAAATAAGAAAGTACCGCTGGAACAGTGTAAAGGAGGGAAGTTATATGCTATAATGGTAGCGTTGGGATATTATATTTATCTATGCCAGTGACATAAACGTCAACATTATCGCGGCGCAGTGGCACGTGGCGCGGCCTAGCAGCAGAGTAGATTAGATCTTGAAGGCAACCCGACTAGTTCGAGGTCTAGACGAAGGTTATTTACATTACCCATTACACGTAATATGATTGTTTAACTCCAACGAACGCGATACTAGACACGGGTGAAAAGGTTAGGTCAACCTTGTTGAATTGGCATTGTTATTGTAACATTATATACATAATATGAACCTACACCAACCAGGCATATATAGAGAGAATACAAGACTGACTAACGCAATTGATATGCGTACGTAGATCATAAGAATATACACTATGTAGCGTTAATATCTGGAGTATTATTCTATAAATAAAAGGAGTTCTACAACAGGTCGTGATCCTATTTTAATACGCCGCATCCCCGATCGAAACCCGCTTCGAATTCTGCATATTTAAATTCTTATAGAACCCACTTAACGGATTGATTTAAAATTTTGAATATGGCTAATTTTTATGAAGTATTTGGGATAGGTAAGAGAAATTTGATTGTGTTTTTTTAAATGAGCCTATACGGCTATATCTCGCCAATTTCAAAAGCAACCATGTAATGTTCCGAAAACCTCAATTATGGCTGTATTTATTGTTATATTTGTTGAAGACCATAGCTGAAACTCATCAAATAAGTTCATATTGAAGAAAACGTGATGAGAATATTTATATATCTAGTTGTTTTTACTAAACCAAAGTTTATTTAAACGTAGTAAAATGAGAGAGAAGCACTAATAAGTTTTAGAAAAAAAGTGTGATATGAACCACACACCAGAAGTAATACTTCATTCGCACAAACGAGAAATGGAGAATAGCCTACAGGCTTGCAGAGTGTATTAAGCATGCTCACACCGCGCGCTCGGGGTCCGTTACAGTGTCGTCGTCCCCCCCCCCCCTGGTTGTCCAATAGCTTTATACCAATATACTTTTGAATTAAATAAGGAAAAATAATTGCTACAAGAAGAATTTCTTGTATTTGTAGCTATGACAATTAATCTATAAATGTATGCTAAAGATGGAATATTAAAAGTAACGGTTTAATGTTAAATCTACGGCGCCCTATAAATACGAATACGCGATCACGTGTCGTTTACATGCCCTTGATCAACCTATACGGTAAAAAAATGATCACTTCTTCTGCTTCTACACTCTAAATAACTCTAATCAATAAGCGAGAAGTTAACGTGCTAGTTCAAATGTACTAGATTCATGTAAGTATAATATTCACCTATTAAATAGTATCGGTACCAGAGGTAAACCCATATGATTACGCGTCGATACGCTATGCTTATATGCGAACAGTTTCAAAAATATTTATATTATACGACGCTGAAAATAAGTAAAACACGCGATCAAGACTACGCTGAAATGAATTAATAACACGCCAAAACTATCCAGATTAGCTGGATAATACGGTATACCTATGGTCACTATTGAGAATAATTCATTACCCCCAAATAATATGAAGGTAGCTATATTTTAAATCAAGTCAAACCATTAATACTTAAGCAAATTTACCCGAAACTTTAGTTTAAGTAGCCCTAAATCACCAATCAAATGAAACACAATAATAAGATGAAATAAAATAAAAATCCCAAAATACACTAGATAATATCCTCAATTAAGACTTACGTTCTCAAGCCAACAGTGAGTTCATCCAGGATCCAGGTGTTCGTCGAATCACTGGAGCGTCAAGGTCGAGAAGACACACTCCGTATGCGTGGAGGCTTGGATCAGACAGCGAGACACGCAGTCAATTGATGGTTACTCCGAAACCACGTGTTGTCGGAGGAGTCTCAGTATGCAGTCTGGAAACCCAGGTAGGAAACCGGAACGTAAGAGGACAATGGAAGGCCCATAAAACCAATGATCCAATAATAAAATTCCAAAAATCCGGTAAATCAAATCCAAAAATAGAAATCTAAAATTAGAAATCCAAAAATAGAAACCCCTGAAACAAATAGGTCAAATTAGAACTGTGATCAAACCAAAATATGAAGGAAACAGATACGGAAGCTCAACAAATAACAGATCAAAACAATATCTGTATCAAATTACAAGGGTTTCGTTGAATAATCCCCTAACTAGGGCACTGTATATTTCACACTAAATATCAGTATCTCAAAGAAAATTCCCAATTTCGAGAGCTCGGCACTGAAACCTACTGGTTCCTTCAAGATCACATAAAGACTAAATTGGCTTGCTCCGAAAATGACGAGGCTAGCAGAATTAACATCGCGCCGGCCCAACATACTATGTTGCCAGAAGCGTCCCTATTTGTGGCAAAGTATTAGAAAGTTATGATGTCATACTACCAGATTAGCTAAATCAAGCGCTAAAGCGACTCACTATCGAAATTGATTTGAATCAGTTGGAACC
>MU183711.1:231607-242215 GCA_016904865.1 Pissodes strobi
ATATATATATATATATATATACGCGTTATGCGGCGGTCCAAAAATTACAATCAACACGCGCCACTAATAGCATTATGCCAAATAAGGCATTAACTTGGCAACCGTGTCGATCGTGAAGGCTACGCGCTTGTCCAGAAAGCTGTCACTTATACCGCCAAAATTATCCCCCACAGACTATGTCTACTACGAGCTGAAATATTATCGAACTTTAATAATGGAGAGTTTGTGTAATACTGCGTCAATATGCAAACCTAGAGGGCTAAACATTGATACCATCCAATATAATCAGCAAATTCAAGCGTATGATAGCTAAATCCTACAATAAATGCAACGCGAATTAGAGTGGTTCTCGAGTCGATATCGACGGAGGGATCCGATGCGATTTCCACCGGTCGTGTAGTTTATGGTTTAAAACCGGAGTGACATGACATACTTCTAACAAACGTCAATGTTTCATTCCCAAAATGAAAATATTCCTTAATCACCTAAACAAAACAATATATTATCAAGTATAAATCAACGAGAAAATTACCACAGAATGACCATCAAGTGTACAAAAAGTAAGTTATAATTACAGTGCTAGATATTCCTAAATAACCTTAAAATATAACTCTACATGCATTATAGTCCAAACTCCAATTACTCGGCTAATCTGTACACAATCTATCACTGTTGTTTTATTTTAGACACAACCCTCCAAGAAAGGCGAAAATATATTCTAGATTCCAAAATACCTCGAATCAACAATTAAAAACCATAAATAGCAAGGTCGAAAACAGTGGATGGCCATCAAGGTGTATTATCGAACTGAAACAATGAAAACAAGCCAAATGATTAGAAGAAGGGTTTCTTTCTCCCTTTACAAAGACAGCATAATAGGACAAAACCAAGGGGAAAATACTAATATACAACGAAGCTTTGTGGTTCCAGCTGCAACAATATATCGTGTGTGTAAAGTTAATTCGTTCAAAAGAAGGCATGTGCATTTGATAATAAAGACATAAATATGAAATATTTGCTTTAGAATACCTAGTTTAATGGATTGGGTTCCATGCTTTTCCCAATACTAGTAATGTTGTGGTGTTTATCTAATTTTTGTAGTCTATTTTAATAAATAATATGATGTTTGATTATTTTCCCCTCTCTATGTAAATTTTTATCGTAATCCTTCGCCATATCGTCCAGAAACCAGGTTATAGTATAATATGTAATCGTAGCCTGTTACAAAACTTTAGCACTATCTACTATACACCTAGCACTATCTAGCACTCAACTTACAAAGCTAGCACCATACCCCCAGCAAATTACAGATAATTTTTACCGGGGGAGAGGGGGGGCTAACGTAACGCAAGCCCGCCCCGTTTGTATATTTTCCTGCAAACTTTAGCACTACTACTATACATCTAACACTATCTAGCTCGCAACTTACAAAGCTTGCATCATACCACTTCTCACATTTTAGTACAGTTTTACCGAAGGGAGCTAATGTAATGCTTGTCGCCCCGTTATGGTATTACGTTAAAATTTTAGCACCAAGTACGTTACACCTAGCACTAAAAGCGTATATTTTAATAAGTTATTTTTCTAGAAATTTCTTTCTTAGATATTCTTTAAAATGTTTATATGTTTTATATTATTCAAAGGTTGGGTTAGCGTTAGCCCCCCCGGTAAAAATGCTCTGTATTTCACTTGTGGGTGTGGTGCTAGCTCTGTGAGTTGGGTGCTAAGTAGTGCTAGGTGGTTGTCATAGGGTGCTAAAAAACTAAAGCTATTGGACAACCGGGGAAGGGGGGGGGGGGGTGCTGTAATGGACCCGCGCGCTCGTCGACAAGCTTTAAGCTAAATTATAACGGAGGCCCGTAGCACGTTGCTATGTGGTTCGACCCCTCTCGTTATAGCGACTCTCGCTTATTCTCCAGGTACAGCTCGGCAAGAGAAGTTTCATTAAAAAAATGAATTTTGGAGCTCACTGTATGTCTATTTCTGAATTAAAATGTAAGTAAAAAAGCAAAAAAAAAGTAAACCAACATTCACATATGGTGAAATAGTTCAAAGATGATGAACAAGGAGTAAAGGGAAAAATCGTTAAAGTTTGTGTCACAGGGTGTTTCAAAATTTAAAAAATAGAAACTGATCGTTCAATTAAGAAATGACTGGTTCATGAATCGTTTATGCCTCTGCAGAATAGAAATGTAGATGTCATAGTAATTTGTCATTAGCATCACCATGAAGGATTTTCAATGCTCTCACTTTTAGTCTAACTAGATCTAAAATGATAGGTAGAACTAATAGATAACTAGATGAGTCTGAAACTTAAAACTCATAAAAGTAGACATGAGTTACCTAGAAGGTGAACATTTATTAATATTCGCAATATTTATTTTACATTAATTTACATACTACCTGGACTACAAGAACATGTTCAGTTAATACGGGAAAAGTTGATGTTGGCAAGTGTATGGAATAAATTTGCAAAGCATTTAAGCCTAGATTATGTACATGTTTATTAAAAATCCACCTTGTTTAAAAGCCGTCTACCTTAATGCTGAAGGTATTTAATTTATGCTTAAACGAGCCCGAGCCGAAAAATTTTATCGGCGTCTCTTTACCAAGCAAAGCAGAGCTCTAAATTTGACTGACCGCACTTTCTGATGATTTGCATTAAAATACGTTTAATAAGTTGATGGCATCAAGAACAAAGCATGTAAAATGTACCCTCGAATCTCTGTTGATATACTGCTAAAATTATATTCGCTGTGCAGATGTGAGGTTTCCCACACCCAGGGGATTTGTTCGAATAATTTGTCTTTTTCTTATTCTACAATGTCAGTGATTTATTTATTTCACCTTTTAAACTAAAAAGTATGCGTTTACGAATTTATCTCTGTCTCTGGATCATATCAGTCATATTTTTCAGTAAAACATGTGGACATTCGGTGTCAAAACCTTTGAAATCTCGTTAACATAATTAAATAGCACCCACACGGATCAAGCGCCACTTTTCACGTTTTAAATTACACATTTTAAATATTTACATGGCCAGTACACGAGCAACGATGATTAATTATACATGAAAAGTTCCAAAAGAGTAATATTTTTAGGCGAAAGAAACTTGGCTAAAGGATGTTATTATTTTTGGATTTAATACTGGTAAGAACTGATGCTGGTTTATCTAAATCAAATATGTATTTAGCGTAATATTATAATTCATATCAAGACAAAAAAAAAATCGTAAAATTATTATGGCACTCTAAGGATATTTGGCTATGTTCGGATTTCGTTAAAAATTTTGTGAATGGATTTGTATGATCTTTATATTTTTAATCGGTTGCGACGATTACAGGTTGTCCCTAAAAGGTCTGTTCAAAACGCTAGCATACGTTCATGTTGCCAAAATGTGAGCACGTAACTCAATATACCTTAGTCCAAAGGTTGTTTCGAAATATGGGGTGTAAAAATATGTTTTGTTAATACATATCTAAATAATAGCATGATTTGCACAAAATTTAGTAGTTAAGAGTTTCTTTTGACATGAGAAATGGAGATCTGATCTCAGTTTGGCTCGAATTCGAGCTTCATCATTGAGATCTCGGAAACTATAAGAGATGCAAAGTTGATTAAGTTGTGATATTTGTAATATCCTTAAAAGAACTAGATTCGCAAAAGGCATCAGAACCGGATGGAATACCTGGCATCGTGCTAAAGACCTGCGTCAACTATTTTTTCAGACTTTTTCTCTGACCGAAAATGGAATTACCAATCTTCTTGGAAAGTCGCTCGAGTGCAACTTGATCCGAAGTAAGGCAAGAAACCCACGCCCTCAAACTATCGCCCAATTGCCTTGCTTCCAATAATCTCCAAAGACATGGAACGTGTGGTCAGTCAGCAACTACTCAAGTAACTCGAGGCCAACAGAATAATTAGCGATAACCAATACGGCTTTCGCAAAGAGAGATCGATATGTGATATATTTGCCTATGACCACATCCTTATCGATGCTAGGCACGGAAGTAATATAACCGATGTTAAAAGTTTCCGAGACCTGGATGCGGATGGAGATCATTTCCTTGTAAGAGCTAAGTTACGAGCAAGGATCTCAAGCAAAAAAAAACACCAAAACAGAAGGGGTCTAAAGATGGAGTGTAGACGTTTTTAAATATAAAACCAGGATACAGGAATACTGGAAATCCTTAAGCTCACTACTCGCAACCTCTGAACATTAAGCAAGCATTGGCGAGAAATGGGACACCATCAGAATGGCAGTGACTCGATGCACTCAAACAACAGTAGGAAAAAGGAAACTCCCAAAGAGAAAGGACTGGTTTGACGAGGAATGTAAAGAGCAGGTGCACAAAAGAAATCTTGCACGCCAAAAAATGATACAGAACCCCAGCGAACAGAACTCGGAGAAATACAGAGAACTAAGGACAAGCACACGAAGGAAAAAGAAACGGCTACATGAAGAGAAAATTATAGAAGAACTAGAGTGCAGCAATGGAAAAAACCAAAATAGAAATTTCTTTCAAAAAGTGAAAGGCATCAAAACCGGCTTTAAACCTAGAACTGGCATCATACTTAAGAACGATGACGGAACTCTAAAATGAAGTTGAAGTAATCGAGACCTGGAGAAAATACCTTGACCACCTCCTAAATGTACCAACGACCAATGAAAGAAATGCTACCATCTACCATACAGCAGAACCCTTTATAAAAGACCCAACGTTGGAAGCAGTTGCAAGAAGCATTTCTAAACATAAAAACTACAAAACACCGGGTAGCGAGACCATACCAGCAGAGTGTCTTAAAAACGGAGGAGAAGTCTTTCTTAATCATGTTAATTCTCTGATTCTTTCAATATGGAAAGAAGAAAAAATACCATCTAAATGGAAAGAAAGTGTTATCGTCCCTCTGCATAAGAAAGGTGACAACTATGGAAAGCAATGTCAGAGCTTGGCATCCCTAACAAACTTATTAACTTAACAAAGACTTGTGTGGAGGGATCTATGAGTCCACTAAGGATCGAAGAGAAACTTTCCACTTTCTTCATCATCAGCAATGGTCTAAAGCAGAGGGATGCACTTTCGCCACTTTTCTTTAATGTAGCCCTCGAGAAAATTATACGAGCAGCTCAAACTGAAACTCTAGGCTGATACTAGCATTTCCAGATGACTTAGATATAGTGGATAATACAACGATAAGTGTAAAAGAAGACTTTTTTAAATTGGAAGACGCAGCAAAGAAAGTTGGGCTGGAAATTAACGAAGCTAAAACCAAGTACATGATAACATCAAGAACTAAACGTAGATATAGAATAGGCCATAATGTCACTATGGACCGGTATAATTTTGAAAGAGTGCGGCAGTTTAAGTACCTGGGAGCTACCCTAACGTCTGATAATAACATGACTCATGCGTCATCGATGCCAGAATTCAAAGTGGAAACCGTTGTTGTTTTGCATTGCAAAATATAACGAAATCCAGATTTATTTCTAGCAACTCTAAAATAAGAATATACCACGCGAATATAAGACCGATACTGACCTATGCATGTGAGACATGGACTCTGACTAAGCAGAACGAAAGCAGACTACGAATAGCTGGAAGTAGAATTCTGCGGTGTATATATGGGCCAGTCAGAGACGCTGCAACACAGCGATACCGTATCCGAAATAACACAGAGTTGGAAGTTCTCTACAATCAGCTAGATATTGTCAAAATCATTAAATCAGATAGACTGAAATGGGGTGGTCATGTTATAAGGCTAGAGGATGAAAGAACTGTCAAACTAATTTGAGAAGAGGTACCAGTCGAAAGAAGACCTTTGGAAAGACCAAGACTGCGCTGGAAAGATAACATAACAGCGAATGTAAAAAATTTAAATGTTGATCACCCAGAAGAAGCAATGATGGATCGAGTTCAGTGGAGGTGTATAGTGAAGTCAGCCAAGACCCACCCAGAGTTGTAAGAGCTAAAACTTGTAGAGAGAGAGTCATATATGGGCAATTGAGAACTACGGAGAATCTCGAGCGATTGCGTTGGATATTTCGAAGGCATTCGACAGAGTATGGCATGTCGAATTGTTCAACAAACTGCCGTCCTTCGACTGCCAACCTCTCTCTACAGCTGGCTTTCTAGTTTCCTTAAGAATCGATCTCTGCACGTTGCAGTTAATGGACACGTGCCTAGGGGCGCAATACTTTCGCCAGCTCTCTTTCTCCTTTATAATAATGACCTGCTGTGTTGCAGCGTCTCTGACTGGCCCATATATACACCGCAGAATTCTTCTTTCAGCTATTCGTAGTCTGCTTTCGTTCTGCTTAGTCAGAGTCCATGTCTCACATGCATAGGTCAGTATCGGTCTTATAATCGCATGGTATATTCTTATTTTAGAGTTTCTAGAAATAAATCTGGATTTCGTTATATTTTGCAATGCAAAACAACAACGGTTTCCACTTTGAATTCTGGCATCGATCTCATACGTCATTATCGCTAATCTTGAGCCAATAATTATGTCTACAGTTTTGCAGGTAATCGTATTCTTGTCTCTCAATTTAGATTAAAAAAAAAACCTTTACAAACGACTGAGAATTATCACCGCAAACAGCAGTGGATTACAACAGTTAATCAAGATCTGGAGAAAGTTCAAACTTGGGGCGACAGATATTTGATCATGTCCAGTGTAGCAAAAACCCAAGCAGCCACGTTTACCAGGTAAGCCAATACCACACACCTTGACATTATTATGGCAGGATCGACTATTCTGTCGCACTGCTGGGTGCTCGATCAACAGCAATATGTCCTGGCATGACAACTTTGATAACATAACAAAATCAACCTCGCAGAAGCTTGGTCCAATATTTCGCAACAAAAACTCTATACACCGCAGCAGCTACTCTTGCTCTACAACGCAAAAATAAGACTATGTTTAGAATATTGCCCACACATCCGGGTTGCCGCACCTAAGCAAACCCTAAATCTGCTGGATTCCATTCAGAAGACGGCTGTGCGTCTCGTCGGAGACCTGGAGTTAACTCGGGATCTGGATAGTCTGGAACAGAGCAGATATGTGACCGATATCTCCCTGTTTTAAAGATATTTGTACGGCAGATGTTCCCAGAATTTGGCCCGTCTTATTCCGTCCCCAGCAACCTTTTTCAGACAGTCACGACAGACGGCAAAAGCACCCCCGTTCGTCGTACAACTGAAAACATCACTTTAGAGTGACTTTGTCTGGCGCACAGCATCAATGTGGAGTTCACGCCCAGGATATCTGTTTTCCCCAGATTACAACCTACAACTGTTCAAGAACCGTGTCAATAAACATCTTCGCAGACATTCCGCTCGTCGAGCCCCATAGGACCTACCTTTATTGTGTGTGCCACCGCCATAAAAAATGCGCATTTTGTTTCTCAATTAATTGTCGCTGAGGAATTATCAAAATGCCGCTTACTTCCGATTTTATCCGAAGAAAACTGAAAACGGGCAACAATTTCTTTCTGAATCTAATAAGCGAGTTCTTCTTTTTATTCTTCTTCTTTTCAGCCCGTGTATGTCCACTCCTGGATGTAGGCATTTTCTAAAGCTTTCCATGCACTTCTATTCCTAGCAGTCTTATCCAGTTCCTTGCTGCAAAATATTGGATATCGTCACGCCATCACCTCTGGGGGTCTACCAATTCTACGCTTTGTTTCTCTCTGGCGCCAAGTTAAGATCCTATTTTAAGCGAGATACGCTAAAATAAATTGAACTTTATTACTACTTTTTCTATTCTGTACGGTGGCCTTGGACCTACTAGCGTGTCGCCGCTGTGGTGAGCACGATCCATTTCTGTCGAACGGTTTATGGCGCTACATGCGTTGTTTAATGTTTAAATTTGTATTTTTACATTTTCACTTCACACAATACCCTCCGCTCGCTGCGGAGCGCAACCAACAAAAACTAACCCAAAGCATACCAAAAACTAACTAACCGAATAAAATAAAACTTGCATGAACTAAGCGTCGACCCAATCACTTTACGCTCTAGAGACGCGAGCTTCATCACCTGAGCCAACCTCTCACATTCCTACGTTTTTCGAAAAGTGTTATACAAACGCGTGAAGTGAAAATATGTAAGCAAGATTGTCGAGCTCAGTTCGAGGATGGGGCTCCCCACAGCAGAGAGACGCCAATCTTGGGCCCATCTTAAACCTGGATAAAGTGTGAGGGGAGGTTAAGATTTGTTTCAGTGCACAATAAAATTTGAAATTTTATTACTTTAGAAACGGCTGCGCGAAGCGACACCTACTAGATATACTTGTTTGCATAAAAGATCTTGAGGAATAAAAATATGTAACTAAATTAGTACACAAAATTTAGGAAGTTTTAGTTGAAGACGAAGTGCTGCTGGTGGCGCTCTCTGCAATGTAGTACATCTAAACTACGGCCAGATCTAAGTTTCCGTCCTAAAACACCATTAAGTGCCAAATCATTATTAAGATAAATATTTACAAAAGAGTTGTAAAATATAATAACTTTGACACTGTAATATTCCGGAAACTATGAACTTTAGGACCCAAGGTAAATTGAGCTAGATCTTCATATTTTAGCTTTAGGTATTTTTGATAAGGCTTCTTACAGGCCGTTAATTAAAAATTATTAGTTGCGGAAACCTGATTCAGATTTCCTCTCTGGTTCAAGTAAACAGTAACTTTGAAAACGGATATTAAAATACGTGTTTGAAGTTTTATCTTATTCACGTAGGGACTGTATATTAAATTTCCATATTTATTCATAAATATTGATGAAACCACGAATTTTTAGCTTTTTAGAAAACTAGTTAACTTTCCGCAAGTATTTATCATTATCAGAAAGATATTTCGTCGCGGCTAATTTGCCATTATCCCTTAACTGGTGGCTATCTAATCCTTAAATGCCAAATTGTATCCAGTGATAATTATGCAGTCTGTTTTTCTAATCACAATTATTATACACAGATATATTCAATTTCAAACATGATTAGGAATATAGGTATGTGATCATAATTGGCACAGGTCTGATACAGATTATTCTCCAAAATGGAAACAACTCCTCTGTTATATAGATATATTAAATTTCCATATAAACTTTTCTAGCAACCATATAAAATTTCGAATTATATGATATATTTTGCATCGGTGCTATTCAGATATTATTCCTGCAGTATATTTAAAAATAAAATACAGCCGGTGAAAAACTGTGCGGGTAATAAATTTGGCGTCGAAATAGAAAGGATTTGTAAAGCGTCGGTACATAACCTCCAAATCCTGAAAAATTATAAGCAAGTATCTAGTTGACATTTTGAAAAGTTGAGTATTTTCAGGCTGAAGCAGAAATGGGGTGCGCTGAAAAAGCACACTTAACACCCTAATGGTTTAAGTTTACTCCTGCAAAGTGAAAACTTTTTACATTAATCTATTGCAAAACCTAAAAGTAAATATATACGATTTTTACACTTTTAACAAAACATTAAAATTATTTAAATATATCCTGAGACCACACATTTTTTTCATGGTTTTCACTTTGTCGAAAATGGTAAAAGAATGTTTAGGTCCATAAGCCTGTCAAATCAAAAACAAGATAGAATATTTTTGAATTTTTGGCAGTATATAATGGCTGATACGATGTGTGCGTAGCGTAGCGTGTTTGCTGCTCCGGTTCTTATCTGTTTTACTGCTAAAGTTGTGGTGCCCTGTTAAATCTAAAATTCTAAGAACGCTGTGCTGGTGGAGTTTGTACTTGGCCTGCTATTGCCGAAGCCTGGGACCCGATGTGGATGTATTAATGGGAATAAGTAGCTAAAACAAAAATTAACCTCAAATTACTATACTACATTCAAGTGTAGGCTGTTCCGTGACGATAAAATAGCGGTTATGGCTGGTTCCCGAACAAGAAGTACGACGACCAACGATGCGGCTGATGATAATGAAAAACTGATAAATAAGGTATGTCTCAACTTCTGTAATCAGATAGAATCAAAGCTTAACCGACGTTTTGATAACATAGATTCTAAATTGTCTAATATGTCGGATACCTTAAATGGCCTTAGGACTGAAATATCTGCAAATTCCAAGTCCATAGCAAGTTTGGATCTTAGGGCTGACAGAATTGAGCAATTCACTAAACAAAATGCCCTTCGCCTCCATGGGCTTTCTGAGAGTGAGGATGAGGACCCTATAGAGGTTCTAACTGGTTTTATCAAGTCCTCATTAGATCTTTCATGTGATCGACTTGACATTGACCGCGTGTTTAGAATTGGGAGGAGTACAGATGATAAACCCTCGGATAAACCCCGAGTAATGTTGGTCAAGTTTATTCATAATTGGAAAAGAAATGAAGTCTTTAGTGCTAAGAAGGTACTGATTATGCCATTTTTGAGGATCTTACTCAAAGTAGTGGGTCGCATTACCGGCCTCCACACTCAAGTTTAAATCAATGCTTGGATTTGTTGGAGAATTCCCTAGTTGATTTACTTCCAGAATATGATTACATTGTTCTTGGAGGGGATTTTAATATTGACTTTTTTCCTCCCAATAATAGTCAGGGTTGTTTATTATTTCAATACTTATTAAATAAATATGGTGTACTTCAAA
>MU183712.1:0-27438 GCA_016904865.1 Pissodes strobi
ATACCATAAATAAAGTTGCAAGAGAAAGATGATTTCTGTAAGTTATAATTGTCGCAGACGAAACGCACATTAAATGCAAATGGCACTCACCCTTTTTCCGTTCGTGGATCTGGTTGGAGAGCGCTCTCACTTCTTGTGGATTCGGTTCATCCCCTTTTTCGGATGGTCTGGACACTGAATTTGCTGTTCTTAATGAGTTAGTTCACTCGCGAAATAAAATTGACATGCGAAAAATCTTAAGTGGATTTCATGGCTTAATGGTCGCACGCCGTTTCTTCGTACTTCTGTGTTGTATTACTACGGCCCTTTTCTGCGCATGACATCATGCTCAGTCGACAGGCATAAAAGGAGTGTATATCCGCAAATAATGTGCATTGTTAGCGCGAAAATTCAAATATAAGGCAAAACTATTTCCCATAAATCATACAGTTCCTGTACGAGTATAAGTAAATAAAACTACTTATCCTAATAAAATAAATTGAAATGAAAATAAATATTTAGAAACCCGTCCATTTCCGACATACATAATACCTAAAATACCTGTTTCAATTCACAACCTATACATAAAACTCCCCACCACCCTATTTTGATACAGGCCACTAATTAATGTGGTTAATTATAAAATTAATTTCCACCCCCACCTTTATGGTGATAAATGATTAAGAAATAATTGTTTATCCCGATCACTTGGCTTATGTTTACAGTTCACAGGATTCTAGGTTCTGTCAAGAGAACCACTAGGGGTTTCAAAAACGTATCTGTCTTAAAAACATTGTATTTATCACTTGTTAGATCGATATTGGAGTTCTCTAACGTAATTTGGTACTCGTATTATCAAGTTCATATTAATAGGCTTGAGAATGTGCAACTTAAATGTATAACATATGCAAAATATGAACTTCTACTTAATGGAATAGATCTTAACGGAGCCCAGACTATATCTTACTTAGATTTAGCTCCCCTTGCCCGTAGAAGTTTTTATGACATAAATTTTGCTTTTAATGTTCTTAACAGTGTTATTAAGAGTCCTGAATGTTTCGAAGCCTTTCATATTCATGTACCTTCTTACCCTACACGTAACCAAACTCCTTTACATATACGTAATTGTCGCACTTGGTACTTATTGTATAGGCCCGTTAATAGAATTTCTGCTAGTGTTAACGAGTGTTGCGTGGAATTGGACTTTTTTGATGTACCTCAGAGCAGGTTTAAAATAAACGCTAAAAACACAATTTTAAGCTAGTTATTGTTAAATTTGTCAATGTTGATAGGTTGAAATAAATAAATAAATAAAATTTATATTAAAATCACCGGTGAGAACTGCATACCTTGAACAAACAGTTAAAATCTCTAAAATTGCACACATACTATTTAAAAACAATATAAAATCACCACCTGGTGGACGGTGCACAGCTAAAATTATGTGGTTCACATTACTCATCTCAACAGCAGCAAATTCACATGACATTTCCGTCGAGTGTCTATTCAAGTCTTCCCTTGCACAGCCTCCAATGTCATTTTTGACCAAAACTGCTACACCCCATGTACATGTTGTTTTCTAGGGAAGTTTGATACCACAGAATATCCAGGCAATGAAAAAGATAATGTCTCGTCATGAGACATAAAATGTTCAGAAAAACACAAAACATTGTAACATTTTCTAGGAACACCTCAATTTCTCCAATTTTATTCCTTATTGAACACACATTCTGGTGGAGGATGGTTAGGCTTGAACTTGAACATTCTCCATTGGATTTTCCCTGAACACTGGGCGTCGTCTTTACTGTTAGTGATTTGTAGTATTGTTTTTACTTTGTCTTAGATAATTAAATTAGCCATTGTATTGACATGTCAAAATGACCACTAATAAGTATTCACAAAAAAAAATTAATGAGTAGTTGTCATTAGATGTTCTAAGGAAAAAAAACTGCTTAAAAAGTTGTATAAAGAACTGTTGCTGCATACAGTATTCACACATAACACACATTTCAGCCAAAATAGTATGTGATAAAGTATAAAATACTATTTTGATATTTACCTTTGTTCATATTACACCTAAGAGAAACGGAAAGTTTTTCAAAACAGGAACGGGCCAGGAATAATAATAGCGCCATTTTTTAACTCATTATGCCATCTAGTTGCATGATGAAGTCTTAGAACATAAATATCGCTGACTTTTTTCATAAGTAACCACTATTGATTAGGTGACAACAACTGGTCCATTACCTTTATTGTCGTAGACAGAGTAAATAAATATAGAAAAACAATTATGTACAATTACAGAACATAAATTCGAATAAATGAAAGAGCCAAAATAAAATCTAAAGCATAACCAGGACCAAAATACACACTCGGCACATGAGGTTTCATTTAATTTAAAAAACAGTTGTAATTTATCACCTACTCTATTATATACCTTTTGCCTATGAGAGGGTGACAAGAGATCTCCAAATGGACTGCTTAAAGGATCCTCAAATGCGAGAAGGGCGATCGTCCTCTCGAGTTCGGTTAGTACTGACTGATCTTCTTCACCCGCTTCACTAAGATGACTCTGGGCAAACGACAGTGCTTCTTCCACCCTGTTATTTCTTATTAATTCAATTAGATGAAGTTGCTACAAAAAGAATTTACACTGAACACTGCAGATTAATCGAGGGTTTATTGCTATAAAATAGTAACACAGAGGCACGCTACTAATAATAATATCTAAAAGGTGCTTTAGTAAAATTACTAATTGGGTGAAACAAATCAGAGACTTCTTTTCAACTGACAATTATTTTTAATAATCTGTGAAAAAGCTACTAAACTGCGAATTAATAAAGAGTGTTTTTATTGAAGTTTTATTAGCAGAAAATAAAAAGCTTCAATTGAGATTGAACCAAAATGTATATCTTTATTTAAAAGTAAAAATGAAAAACATAGAAAAAATACGAAGCGATAAACTGCTTCGTTGCGATGCTTAGACAAGACTAAAGGATCCTAAAATTACATCTTACAATAGGGAGCAACTTATATTGCTATCTATAGGCTATCTATAAATCAGTTTATCTAAGAGAGACAAATAACTGTACCCATAACAGTTAAGGGTCTGGTGCCGTAATGTAAAACAGATGTGTATTAGGGCGCTGCAGATCTTAGAAGTACCCAACAGAAAAATATATTTATGACATTCACAAAATAATGGCAAATCTTAACACTCCCACTTATTTTGAAGGGTCTAAAATAATTAATTGCGATCGTAAATAAGTAAATTGCTTTTTAGCTAAAGGCTTTGTAAAAATATCTGCCAACTGATTTGCGGTAGGTATATACCTTAATTCAACTTGCCTCTTATTTACGATATCTCTTATAAAATGGAATCTTACATCTATATGCTTAGAGCGTTTATGATGCACTGAGTTGCTTGCTAACTTAATAGCTGCCTGGTTGTCCACAAATATGATAACCTCTTTAAAATCTACATTTAACTCCAATAAAAACTGGCGCAACCAAACAGCTTCTTTTACACCATGTGCTAAAGCTAAAGCAATGTATTCTGATTCAGCAGTTGATAGTGATACGACACATTGGCGCTGACTAGACCAAGAAATTGGTGCACCGTTTAAAACAAAAACAAAACCGCTTCTAGATTTTCTCGTGTCTAAACACCCTGCATAATCAGCGTCAGTAAACCCCTGCAATGAGTCTAAACTCCCACTGTTGCCGAATGTGATACCAAAATCAACTGTGCCTTTCAAGTAACGCAAAATTTTCTTTACAAATTGCCAGTGTTCTTGTGCGTAGCAATCTAAAAATTGGCTTGCATAATTAACTGCATATTCAATATCTGGTCGAGATACTCGCGCGGCGAATAGTAACGAGCCAACAGCTTCTCGATAAGGAATATTTGTATTACTTTGAACATTTTCAGGTTTTTTACGCAAATAAGAGCCTGGCTCAGCTGGTATACTCGAAAAATTTGCGTCTTGCATTGCAAATTTATCAACTAATTTTCTTATATATCCTGCCTGATTAATGGTTAACAATCGTTGCATACGATTACGTACAATTTCTAAACCTACAAAATCACATACGCTATCTACAGTTATTTTAAATTTACCTTTTAAAACACTTAAAACGTCATCTATCGCACTCACATTTTCGCATATAATTAGTCCATCGTCGACATAGAGTGCTAAATACACGGTGAACCCTTTTACACGCCCTATGAACATGCACTTATCACTTTCACAAGGCACAAAACTAAAAGTCTTTAGGAAACCGACGAATTTCTCGTTCCAACACCGTGGAGACTGCTTCAATCCATAGAGACTTTTGTATAGCCTGCAAACAGAATCTGCATTATTTGGGTCGACGTATCCCTCCGGCTGCTCCACGTAGATTTCTTCCTGTAGTTCGCCGTACAGAAATGCCGTCTTTACGTCGAATTTCTTCATTTCATAATCCCTAGTGGCGACCATTGCTAATAGCAGCCTTATCGACTCGTATCTTACGACCGGTGCATATGTTTCTAAATAGTCTATTCCTTCACGCTGAGAGAATCCTTTCGCAACAAGCCTGGCTTTGTATCTCTCGACATTTCCTGTGGGATCAGTTTTAACAGCAAATACCCATCTGCACCCAATCAAACGTTTACCTTGTGGCAGTTTAGACAAGGTCCACGTTTTATTGTCGTTAAGAGCCTCTATTTCTTCGTCCATAGCCTTTTTCCACTTTTCTGCTTCTTGACTTATTACAGCTTGGCTGTAATTTGTGGGTACAGCGTGTGCGAAGAATGCAACCGGTATGCCATAACGATCAGGGGCGTGCACTAGGTTACGATCACGTAGGACTCTTCTGTGGTTTCTCACTTCCTGCTGAGGAATTTGGGCCTGTTCGGGAGCTGCAGCTTCGCCCGTCATTTCTTGCTGAGAAATTTGAAGCTGGTCAGAAGCTGTAGCTTCAGCTTCATCATACGCGGATTCTTCGGGGATTTTAAAGTCTAAGTCAATTGCAAATTGACTGTTTTTGGGCTTAACTGCGTGTTGTTCGTTAAAATCCACATCGCTGCTGATGTAGATTTTCCTTTTCTCGTAGTCCCAAAGCCTGTAGTTATTGGACTCGCCGTCATACCCCACAAAAAGTACTTTCTTGCTTTTCGGCTCGAACTTTGTACGTTTTTCCTTAGGTATGTTCACGTATGCATCCACTCCAAAAACTTTAAGATGTTTAATTTGTGGTTTACGTCCAAACCACTTTTCATATGGAGTTTCTTTTCCACCAGGTTGCAAGATTACGCGGTTTAATACGTAGCACACTGTGTTAATCGCTTCGGGCCAGAGTTCGCTGTTGACACTTTTAGCAAAAAGTATCGATCTCGCGTTTTCAACTAGAGTTCGTATTTCACGTTCTGCGCGACCATTTTGTTCGTGGATATACGGCGATGAAAACTCGTGCACAATACCATTTTAACGCAGGTATTTATCGAAATCGCGAGATGTATATTCTGTACCATTATCTGATTTTAACACTTTTATCTTCGTGTTAAGCTGTGTCAACACAAACGCGTTAAACTCGCGAAACTTTTCAAAAACTTCGGACTTATGCCGCAGAAAATAAACTTTTCTGAAGCTTGTACACTCGTCCTTAAATAATAAAAAGTACTTGGAACCTCGAGGGGATTCAATATTTACCGGACCGCAAACGTCAGTATGAATCTTTTCCCCTGGCTTATAATTAGTCCCACTTTTTACACTTGCATGATGCTTACGCGACTGTTTGCCCGTCACACACGCTTCGCAAAAAAAGTCTTCTTCAGCTTGCAGCTCAGGCTCACCAACTTCAAGTTGTTTACACGTATTTTTCACCGCGCGAATATTTACGTGTGTCATTCTCTCGTGCCAAAGCTTTAATTTTTGTGAAGCTCCCTTTGTTTGAGCTACATTACACTGAACAGGAATTTTAACTTCAAAAAGCATACGGTACAAGTTTTTGCGTCGAACCCCGACTGACGATAGCTTACCGTCGCGATCGCGAATTTCGCACTTTTCCTTATAAGCGTGGAAAGAAAAGTCACTATTACTAATTGTTCCGATAGAAAACAAGTTCCGTTTTAAACCAGGCACAAAAAGCACATTACGAAGCTCACGTTCTTGTAACCGACCCTGTATATTTTCCTGGATTATGATTGTACCTTTCCCGCTCGCTTCTAATATTTTGTCATCAGCTACTTTGACCAAATATTCTTCTGTTGGTGCTTCCAGATGGGTAAAGTACTCCTGCTTGTATGTCATGTGCATGCTAGCACCTGAATCAGCCATCCAAACTTCACTATCTTCCTCACATGTACTCGAAAAAGACGCGGTGACATCAAAAACATATGCCGACGCTCCTTCTGACACGTTCTTTTTCTTCGGACACTCGCGAACCCAATGCCCCTTTTCTTTACAGAAAGCACATTTTGTTCTTTTCTTAAATGCCTCTATGCTATGCTTTCTTTGCTCCTTTTTGGGTTTATTTCCGAGTGAAGTTTTTTGCACCTGAAATGCGAGCTCAGTCACATTTTCTTCACTTTCAGATAATCTCTTATCTTCCCTAATGAGTCTTGCTATTAAATTAACCTTCTTTCGCTCCGCCTCTGGCGTACAGTCCCAGGCTATTCTAAAGACTGAAAATTTCGACGGCAAGCTGCTTAATAGCTTTGATATAACCGCCGTTTCAGAAGGTTTTTCTCCTGCATCTTCCAGCTTCTTGCAAATACTCTCCAGCTTCTCAATTTGGAGAGCGACAGACTGCGAGCCTGTCATTTTAAAAGCATAGAACTGCTCCCATGAATTTTGCTTGGCATCAACGGTTGTATCGCCGTACAACGCTTTTATTTTATCCCAAATTTCTTGAGGAGTACTGCAGTTGATTAAATTTGGGTGCAGATTCTTTTCTACCGAGCTAAGAAGAATCACCGCAGCTTGCGATGATTTCTTCATCCATGTTTTCCAATCGTTTAATTTTGTCTCTCTGTCGGGCTCATCTTCTGTTCCCAAAACAAAACCTGTGAGCTCCTTTGCTTGCAATAAAAAGGTAACTCCAAACTTCCACATGGAATAATTTGATCCATCAAGTTTTGTTAGTTCCAACACTTCTCTATCACTCATGATGAACTGCTAAACTACCGACTTTTAACTGACAAAAAAGAAACGAACTGTATAAACTAAAAAACGCGCGCGACGCGAATTTTCACTTTAAATAATATCGATATACAAATTGGCGCAGTGGAAGCGTGCTGGGCCCATAACCTATTGAAGTTTTATTAGCAGAAAATAAAAAGCTTCAATTGAGATTGAAAATAGTTATGGTTCAGCTTTGTCAATGAATACCACATGTATTTTGGACATTAAAGCATGTTTTGATTTGATTTGATTTGAACCAAAATGTATATCTTTATTTAAAAGTAAAAATGAAAAAACATAGAAAAAATACGAAGCGACAAACTGCTTCGTTGCGATGCTTAGACAAGACTAAAGGATCCTAAAATTACATCTTACAATACGGAGCAACTTATATTGCTATCTATAGGCTATCTATATATATTATACTGATAAGTATAATTTGCATCGACAACACACGTTTGGCGGTAGTTCCGCTATTTTGTTGTTTTTTGGTGGTCTAAAGTGGCCTAACTGACTTAAATTTTATACCAGTAGGTGGGGAAAAGTTTCCTCTACAAAACTGCATAGTGAAAGTAGTTTCAACGTAAGCCTTAGAGTTACTTATTTGAGAAAATTCATTGGCTACTATAATCAGCATTGGTTTGGCCTGAATATTTGCGGAATTTCTACTACGAAGATTGAACAAAGCAGCATTCCAAGCCTGTGTGTATTTACAGAATGTTTTTACCTGGTCAGTGACTTTTTTTATGAACTATCTTACGCATTTATTTATTTACATTGATTGTAACTGTTTATGTTTATATTTGTGTCTCGATTTTAAAAGGAGAGTTTTAGCAGAGTAGTTAAATGGTGAATTTTGATAATTAGTTTTATAGTCATGTCTAAATGCATTAAGAAATTCAATTTCAAATGCTGTGCAACAAAAGCTCATGGATATTATTGTTGTATAGTTTGCATGGGAATTTTCCATTCTAGCTGTTTGGAGCGAGACTTTAAAAATCATAAAAAGATAAATGACAATCAGGTTTTCTGCTCGGAAAAATGCTTCCTAAAGAGGGATTCTGATGTTGGCCGGACTGTTGTGGAGTTGCGGGGTGAACTAGATGGTCTCTGGCAATCTAATCATTCTCTTAAGCAGCAATTGGCAAAAAAAGAATTGGACTTTAGCACTACAGTGGAAGAGAAGGATGACCTTATTATCACCCTTAGAGATGAAATCAACCGTTTATCTGAGGAAGTTTTTTGTTCTGTATCTCACTCTGCAAGGCAGCGTCGCAGAACTCAAGATTTAGAGGACCTTGCCCTGGAACAAGAAAGAGAATTGGTCGACACTCTAAAGGAAAAAATAAATGAAACTGTGCATCTAAGACAAAAAATTCAGGAACTAACTGAAATTAATCTTACTCTTAAAAATAGTATTGGCTCTCATTTGGAACGTGTTGACCTTCTCCAAAATGAATTAAACGATCTTAAATTGATTAATCTTAATATGATTGACTCCATTAGGGTTTTGGAGGCGGACAATCACTCTGGAAGTGAGGAGATTAAGCGTTTGAGAGGTGTAGCAGGGAGTGTTTTTGCTGCTGAGCCGCTGCCGAAAGCAGTTAATCAAAGCGTGTCCATTCTAACTGAGGACAAAATGATTTCTTCAGAGTCTGAGATTCTTCACCCTGCACGTCCATTAAACTCTGGTCCACAGCTATCCCTGATGGATGAGTTGCTTCGCAGCGACAATATGACAGATGTGACGCATCCGCCTGATGGTGTTCTTTCTTGTAGCGGCTTGGCCGAGGGAACTTCAGATGTACCTGAAAAGTGCTCCAACAGGAGCCATGAATTAGCTGTTCCCTCTGCTTCATCCAGGAAATCACGTGTGCTCGTGTATGGAGACTGCAGTGCCAGAAACCTGTCATCGATCCTCAGTAGCTCTTTAGACGAGCACTTTGAAATAAAGGGTCATGTCATTAGCGGCGCTCCAAGCTACAAATTTTGTAATGATGTTTTTGGGAACATTACAGATTTTAATAACAGTGACAATTTGGTTTTATGCTTTAATTTAAGTGTTACATATATGTCATGGTCTAGCTTAAGAAAACTTTTATTTTTAGGAAAATGTACAAATATTATATTATGTCTATGGTACAACCCTCTTAATATTTATCAATACACATTTGACCTCTTGAAAAATATAAACTCCTTTGTGCATGATAATAATGTTTCTGTACGAGTAATCACTAACAATTCTATTGGATCATCTTATCGACTCACATGTAAATCAATCTGTAATCTCTTGGCTCTGTACTTATGTATACCATTTCAAGCTTCTAAAATCGTCTTAAAAACTTTACCATCTTTAAATCACATCTCTAAAGAAGATACAGTAGCCAAGAAAATTTTTTTGTACAGAATTCCATGGGAAAATGCTTTACTTTAGCCGTTCTAAACATACAATCTGTTAGAAATAAGGTTGACGAATTGTGTCTATTTTTGGCAGCAGAGAATAATCCTGACATTGTTATTTTGACAGAGCATTGGCTTAAACGAGATGAGCCTTTCTCTATGGAAAACTACATTTTGGTATCCATTTTCTCTCGCATGGAGTACAGCCATGGTGGAACACTTGTAATGTTAAGGAGGGACTTTTATAGTGACTACCGTTTCATTAGTGTGGATAAGTTCAACAATCTTTTAGATGAAAAGATTTGTGAGTTTTGTATTGTGTATTGTAGGAAAATTAATTTGTATATCCTTAGTTTTTACAGGTCTCCATCTGCAAATGTTCAGATCTTTATTGACAAATTAGAGTGTATCTTAAGTGAGATTTCGGTAAATGCTTCAGTGATATTAGCTGGTGACCTAAACATAGACTTTATAGACTGGAATTCTCAAACTACCTTAGCTTTGGGAAGGGCATTGAAGTCTGGCAATCTTACTGTGCATGTTGATCAGCCTACTCGTGTTACAGCCCAGTCTGAATCTCTTTTAGATTATGTCTGCTCAACTTTTTGTAAAACCAGAGTTATTTGTAATGTGGTGAATCCCGGGTTGTCTGACCACAATGCTGTGTTGTGTTCTTTCTTGCAGAGCACTAATTGTTTTGTAAACCCAGCAAGGATGGGAAGATTATATAATAAGACAAACTTTAATAAATTTAAAGAGCTTTGTAGTGCAACAGATTGGAACCTTTTAATGTTAGATAATGTTGAGGAACCACTTCATGAGTTTCACTCCATGTTGGTGCAGATTTTTGGACTGGCTTTTCCCATCGTCAAAATCAGAAAGAGGGGGAGAAAACCTTGGTACACCAAAGGCCTTCTAATTTCAGGAAAAAATCTCAGATCCTTGCATTATATCAGAAAGTTTGCTTATAATAATACACATTTTTTATCTTACTTTAATAAGTATCGTAAAGTATATCGTGAAACTATAAGGCTGGCAAAGAGCCTGTACTATACCAAAAGAATTGAACAATCATCTAATAAATCTAGGGAAACTTGGAAGATTGTAAATGCCATGAGAGGCGGTGTTGGAGGTGCTCCTGTCTCTGAAACATTGTCAGCTGAGTCCCTTAATGCTTATTACCAGGGTATTTCTTTTTGTCTCTCTCAGAAGTTGCCTCAGCCAGCTGTCGATCCGTGTTCCTATCTGACTAACCTTCAGGTTGCTGAAACATTCTTCCTCAGACCTACGGATCCTAGTGAAATTGGGGTAGCTCTGCGTGGCATGAAGAACAAACATTCCAGTGGGTGGGATGAGGTATCTGCGAGAGTAATCGCAGCTTTGCCACAAACCACGCTTCTTGCACTTTGTGATGTGATCAATGATTCCTTTTCCTCTGGCACTTTTCCTTGTTCCTTGAAGGATGCCTTAATAATCCCACTGCACAAAGGAGGTGACCCCGGTAGCCCCTCTAATTTTAGGCCAATAGCCTTGCTTCCAACCCTTGGCAAACTGATAGAAAGACTGGTAAAAACTCGTGTGATGGACTTTCTTAAGAGGCATAATCTTCTTAACATACACCAGTTTGGCTTTCAGCAGGGGATTGGCACTGGCGATGCAATTCTTAACCTTCTGGAGTCCCTCTACTTGCAATTGAACTCGGGAGAGTGTGCGGCGGCAGTTTTTTGTGACTTATCCAAAGCCTTTGATTGTGTGAGTCACAGAATTCTGCTGCAGAAACTGGAGGCTTATGGTTTCAGGGGAGTTGCCCTTGATTGGTTTCGGTCTTACCTATCTGGTAGAGCACAGAGTGTGGTTTTTGGAAACAGTACATCTAGTAGGCTACCCATGGACGTCGGTGTACCACAGGGCTCAGTACTGGGTCCCATTTTGTTTTTGCTCTCTCATCCCTATTTCCGGTGAATTTACACTCTTTGCCGACGATACAACCATTCTTTGGCATGATACTGACCCTGGTAGAATGAAAACTACTATTGACAGTGATTTGACTTGTATGAAGCAGTGGTGTGACAGCAACAAGCTAGTATTTAATGTCTCTAAGACCAAAATTCTTACTTTCAGGTGTGATCTTCAGGCTCTTGATTTTGATGATGATTTGATCGGTCCTTCTAAGTTTACCAAATTTTTGGGCTTGACAATTGATAATGGCTTGAAATTTGATGACCACATTTCTTGTTTGTTAAAAAAAATCTCATCCAACTGTTTTGCAATTAGAGTAATTGCCAGTTCACTTGACCCTGTTGTAGCTAAGAATGCTTACCATGCCCTCATTGAATCTCATCTTAGGTATGGTATTGTCTTCTGGGGATCCTGTGCTCAGTATTTGTTTAATTCTATGTTCATTTTGCAGAAGAAGGCAATTCGTTTTATGTGTCGAGTTCCATTTCGCACTCCTTGCCGTGACTTATTTTTAAAATACTCTATTTTGACTTTGCCTTCCTTATTTGTACTGGAAACAGCTTGTATTGTCCACAAGAAATATAAACAAGAGCTTGGCTCTCAATCCGAGTACAACCTTCGCAACAGCTCCTCTCTGCCTCTTCCTATTCCTAAAACCGAGAAGGTAAGAGCATCTTTTGTATATGGAGGAAGAAAGATTTTTAATCACCTACCTATAGATCTGCGAACTATTGAGTGTGGTATCAGATTTAGAAGACAGCTGAAGGGGTTGTTGCAGAGTAAAGCTTTCTATTCTTTAACTGAATTCTATGAGCGCGACTTTTAGTGATATTGCCACTGTTTTATATATTTGTTTTTCTCCCACATCTTAATTTTACTACTGTGATTTTTGTATCCTTGACACACAATTGTACTGTTACCATGTTTACCGAACATTTCTATTTACAAATAATATATTTATAAGGATAGTTTATTATAGTTACTAATACTTATGTTTTCCTTTCAGCTTTTGTTAACAACTTTTGAGTTTATAACAAATAAAGCTATTTTTTTTTTTTTTTATAAATCAGTTTATCTAAGAGAGACAAATAACTGTACCCATAACAGTTAAGGGTCTGGTGCCGTAATGTAAAACAGATGCGTATTAGGGCGCTCCAGATCTTAGAAGTACCCAACAGAAAAATATATTTATGACATTCACAAAATAATGGCAAATCTTAACAGTTTTACATGTCTAAGATTGCGACAATATTATTTTACATGCATTATGAAATTCGAAACATGGTTTGTTGCCCAAATAATTGAAACACACTATTTACATAATACTAATATTAAAATTAAATGCAAATATATTATAGCATAAAGCTACACCTAGGCATGGACACCAAATATCTTCATTCAAAATTTTTCTTATAAACCAAATATTAGAACTGCTGCACCATTTTTTTAATAATGATTTATCGATTTGTTTATATCCTGTCACTTAAAGTGCATTTGTATTTTTAAAATGTTGAATGTCTACTTATTATATCTATCGAATATCCACTCAGGTGTTTCTGGTCTATCTCTGTCCATTTGATATTGCATTTGCTGTGGTTATTTACTAAAGTACTTAAAATTATTGACAAAAATTCAGCATGATATTCAAAAAAAGATCCACTATGATTATGACTGTTACTGACAACTGAATTAATTTTATTCAAGTATGATATCCCGTACAATAAAGAATACATGGATATCTCACAGTTTCTGTATAACATATAGATTAAAAACGGAGCATTTTGTATGATACAGGATTATTCATTAATATATTGAAAACACTGGCACATCAAGCTCTTAGCATGTTTCTAAAACATCAAACATTATTATGATGTCACTAATTAACCAATTATGTGCTTACCTGCAAATGAAAGTACAAATATCTATCATTGTCTAATAATTCAGCGTGCAATTGATTTATTAACGTCGTAGCTTCTTCGATTCTACCATTCATGATTGCATCTCGGATACGCATTCTGTCATCAAGTGAATGAAGATTAACTGAAGGTGCCACTCCCGATTCTTGTTGAAATTTTTCCGCCGCTTCCTTGAAACCTTCTGAAAATTGGTAAGATCTAGGTAAAAATCAACAAACTAGGTCCTATTTTGTGAAAGCACAAACTGGATAATGAAATAATGCCAATACAAAGATGAGGAGTTACCTGTAACCAAGTAATTCATGATTAGCTTGTTCATATTACTACGTCCTACGTCGTTATCTTCGAGTAATTTAATCCAATCTTCCTTTGTTGTAACTTCGTGTTTTTCAGAGCCCATTGTTTTTCAACGATTTGTTTATTTTGTGTATAAAAATATCTCGGGACGTCACCGTATTGACCTTGGCGATTGATTGAAGGGTGAATTGACAGTTGACAGTGGCTGACACCAATGAGCTCCTTTCCAGTGCAAAGGTTCTTCATCCGTGGAGACCAGAGCGTCGTATTTTGTAACGGCAAAAAACAGAAATTTAAATGCTTTGTTCTTTTGTCTGTACAAAAACACCCTAATGATGCAAATGGATTAATTAACGGTAAAAAATAAGGCAAGAGCGGTGCATGAATTCCTTGTAAATTTATTCTATTCATAAATATATAAAATCATAAATATGAATATGTGTTTTTATAATAATGAAAAACGCAGTCAGAAAATACTATTAGCGATAGTAACAGTAGTAGTAGTAGCAGTAGGGAAATTGAAGATACTCCTAATATTTAACACTCAAAAAAAAAAAATGAAGAATTGGTAGTGCGAGATTTCTTCTTCTAAAGCATCATACATCTCTAGCACGTAAGTATTTATAATATATTATTTTTTATTTTTGACGATTTTCTACTATAAATTTAATTGACCAGACAATAAATGTAAAAACGCTGGAAAAAGTAACATGAAGTTTAGATAGATAAAAATGTAAATTTGATAGATTTAACGTTTATGAAACTACAAAAAATCGGTTAATGTTTCAGAGGGCAGGAGGAAAGTAGACTGATGCGTCGACAAGACGTTGCCCGGACCGGGTCACAGGTCTTCAGAGGTGTTTTACATTCCATTTTCAATTCACGCATGGCCCTCCGCTCCCTCCGGGGTGCAACCAAACAAAACTAACGCAAATTTAAGAAAAGAAACAAACATAACTTTGAAAAAAATAAAAAAAACTTCTACGGGAATCGAACCTGGTCCGCCGTATCACAAACACAGCATACAACCACTCAGCTACGAGACCACTTGAAAGCAATTCCCTGAACTATAAAGATATGGTGTGTCAACAATGTAATGCGCGCGCAACTCTGAAGCCCTGTGACCTGGGTCTGGAAAACGTCTACTGATGCGACGCGCTCCGAAGCACTGGAACGTTAAAAATACGTCCGGAGCACTCCCGGCGTCTCTAAGCGCGTGAAACACGAGAACTGAAAAGCGACTATTGTCAGCAGGGTATGAAATATCTTTAACGTTGCCAGTACGACTTCCGGTCCTGCTGTCGAAGGACGAACACGTTGGAAACGGATTATAGAATTCGGCACAGGTAGTGGAAGCTTATGCTTCGAAAACGTGTTCTAATCCTTCGGGGGGAGTCTGGAAAGTCGTGCCGGCTGGAAGGTGTAAGGGGTGGGTCGCGTAGTGGAGGGTGATTCCTACTAGGGCTCCAGGTTTATTTCTGTGCGCGGTAGCGTGGCCTAAGGGCGGTCGGAGGTATTTCCTGCGAGGATTTGGAGTCTGACAGAAAGTGGTTATACTTGCAGTGCGCGAAGCCTCCTTGCATAAGAACTCAGTCGTGCAGTACATTAGCTTATATTTGCAAAAATCGGGAATCACCAGGGGCACAGGCTGGAGGTTCCTACCAAATAGTCCCCTCACACTGGAACGTGTAAATTATGCTGGAGGGTCGCCCTGCCTCTAACTAAGCGCCGGAAGAGGGGTGTGCTGGCGAATAGCGTTGCAGCAAAGCCATCCGCTCCCCGAAAGGGTAGCACTAGAATCACAACGTTGCCCGTACCACATCACAGGGCTTCAGAGATGCGAGCGCATCACAATGTTGACAAACAAATGTCTTTCCGGCCCACTGAGTTGCTTTCAATGGTCTGGTAGTGCAGTGGTAAGATACTGTGCTTGTGATACGGCGACCCTGGCTTGATTCCCGTCGATGTTATTTTATTTTTTCCAATTGTTGCTTTCTTAAAATTTCGGTTAGTTTGATTTAGGTTCGTTTGGTTGGGCCCCGAGCGAACGGAGGGTATTATTTATTTATCAAAATTACAATCAATAGCCTTAAAGGCTGTTGACTGCACAATATTGCTTAACTAATATAAGTATATACACTACACACTACACTTAAGTACTAAGAATATATTTAAATATAAAAACAAACTTTTAAAGAAATATAAAACTATCTAACATATAAACATCTAAAGTACATAACTCAATTATTAAATAAGTCATTTGATTGATTGCTTAAATGAGTAAAGACTGGGGAAACCATCCTGAAAAACGGACTTATCAAGCCTGTTCCACAGTTCCACTCCTACACTTAAAGGTGAATAAAACCCTATACTTGACCTAAACCTAGGGGGTTCAATTTTGTAGGGATGATCATATCTCCCAATGTAATTGGGCGGTCGCAGAGACGTTTTCAAGTCATGCAGGGAGGGAAGGCCAGAATGAACCTTATAAATCACCACCCTCAGGAAATTCTCTCTCCGATAACTCAGAGAAGGCCACTTCAAGTCAATTAAAGCCGTAGAGGGGCTAAAATCTCGACGGAAATTCAAATAGACCCAACGCACAGCCCTCCTCTGAACCATCTCCAACTCACTCGCGAGACCAACCCGGTGAGGATGCCAAACTGAGGAACAATATTCCAAGATGGGCCTGACATATGTTAAATATGCTTTCTCCCGAGTGTCTCTTGATGCCTTTTTTAGATTTCGCATCACAAAGCCCAGCACTCTATAGGCATCTCTAACCAAATTGCCTATGTGAAAATCCCAATGGAGGTCAGATGCCAGATCTATACCCAGGTATTTTAGATGGTTGACTGAAGATACTAAATTGTCAGAGATCTTAAAAACAGAATTCATTCTTCTTTTATCAAAAGTGATGAACTGACTTTTAAAACTATTTAGCTTCATACATAACAAATCCAATTGGAGAGATAGCAGATCTTGAAGACTTTTCACCTCGCGGTAGATTAAACAGTCATCAGCAAAAAGCAGCACACCTGAGTCAATTCCCAAAGGTAAATCATTAATGAATATTAAGAAGGCCAAAGGTCCAATAACACTCCCCTAAGGAACGCCCGACGTAACTGCCTTCTCCGACGAAACAGACCCATCCACCATAACTCTTTGTGTTCTCCCCTGAAGAAAGTTTTGTAATCATAAAATGACACATTTGTCAATATTTAAAGTGAAGAATTTACTTATAAGCTTATCATGGGGAACCACATCGAAGGCTTTTTGGAAATCCAAAGCTATAGCATCGACCTGATAGCCAGTCTCAAGAGACTTTATTATGTTTTGAGTAAGCGTGAGAAGAGCTGTTTCACAAGAATATGATGGGCGAAAACCATATTGTTTGTTATAAAAAAAGCCTGAAAAATCAAGCTGCTTCCTTATATATTGACATAAAATTTGGTCAAATAATTTACAACATACTGATGTTAGGCTAATAGGTCTATAATTTCTAGGATCACACTTTTTGCCAGATTTGTGCAAAGGAATAACAGTAGCCCTCTTCCAATCTTTGGGTAAAGAACAATTATTTATTACATGAAGTGAAAATGTAAAAATACAAAGTAAACATTAAACAACGTATGTGTTTGTCAACAATGTGATCCTCGCATAACTTAGAAGCCCTGTGATGTGGTACGGGCAACGTTGCTCGTACCACATCAGAGAGCTTCAGAGTTGGGTGCGCATCATATTGTTGACATAAATGTCTAATATTACACTTCACGCATAGCCCTTCGCTCGCTACAAGGGCGCAACCATCATAAACTAAACAAAACTAACCCAAGGCATGCCCAAAATGAAGAAAAAAACTTTTTACACATAATATTAAAAATAAAAAAATATGTCTTGCCACTGGAATCGAACTCAAAGCGCCGTATCGCAGACAATGCATCTAACCACTGAGCTACGAGACCAGTTGACAGCAATTTGCTAGACCTTAAAGATATGGAGTTTATCAACAATGTAATGCGCGCGCAACTCTAAAGCCCTCTGATGTGATATGGGAAACGTCTACTTAAAATTCCACGTTTTTGCTGGTTAACTTGCTAGCCATAAACAATGAACTGAACGCTAGCATTGACCGTGAAATATCCACTTGCCTTAGACGGCAACCAGTTATGCATGAAGTGATTAACTACAACACCTTACTACTGGTTATCGATGAGATTTAAGTACAAATACGACATTTACAGAGAGGTTTGAATTAACCGACTTTAGATGATTTAAATAGTTCAGTTGCCGTACTTTTGGCTTCCGTTCCTGAATACAATCGTTTCGTATATCTATTTTCCTGGCTTTTAGGCTTGCGTCGGATTAGTTTGGGGGAGTTGCTCCTAAACGAGAGGCGAGTAATGCATGTAATGGAACTTCGATGTAGTATTTAGCCGCTTTTCTTTATTCTAGCTCAGTGGTTGACTGGATCGTACGGCAAACCTCTTTTTTGTAACCATCCAGTAGAGTCCTACCGCCTGACGAGTCCTGTGCTTTCGCCCATATCACAATGTTTACATTTGCTTTTTTTTTCACTTCTTGCAATGCCAAAACTAACCCAAACTAGCCCAAATTTTAAAAAAGAAACAAACATAACCTTAAAGAAAATCCTGCCTGTCGAGTCCTGGGCTTGCGCGCGCATCACAATGTTTACGACACTTCATGCAATGCCCTCCGATCGCTTTGCTCGCTCCGGTACGCAGCCAAAGAAAACTAAGACAAACCATTGTCTTTTAAACAATGCCCAAACTAACCCAAGGCGTTCCCAAAATGACGAACATAACCTTTAAAAAACATGTCTTGCGACCGGAATCGAACCCAGGCCGCCATATCACAAGCCCAGGATCTAACCACTGCGCCACGAAACCCGCGGAAAGCAATTCCCTGGACCATAAAAACATCTCTTTGTCAGAAATGGGTTTATGATGCGCGCGCAAGCCCAGGACTCGTCAGGCGATAGAACTCGTGTAGGTGATTATATGTTTAAGAATAAAATATCTGTCGACGGGATTTAAACCCGGGCCGTTCCTTCACAAGTACAGAATCTGACCACTACACCACGAAACCCGCTGAAAGCAATTCCCTGGACCGCAAAGACATCTGTTTGTCATAAATGTATCTATGTAGAGTGATGCTCATGCAAGCTCAGGACTCGAGCAGGTTGCTACAAAACAGTTCTGCGATCATACGGCTTCAGCTGCCATTCCATACAAGACGTTGCGGGGACCGGGTCACAGGACTTCAGAGTTGTTTTACATTTCATTTTCACTTCACCATAGACGAAACCATGTATTATCATCTAGGACTTCACGCATGGCCTTCCGCTGGCTTCGCTCGCTCCGCGAGCAATCAAAACTAACCGAAACATCTAAATTGAAAAAAGAAACAAACACTGCCTGTCATCTAATGAATTAGCCATACTGGCGAAATCATTTTCCGGATTAATTAGCAATTAGCAATGTTCAAAATCGATTCAGCATACGAAGAGCTTTGAATATCCTAGGTGAGAAGCGTCTACAAAAAAATCATTAAAAGGGCCTATTTGTCATGAGAACATATGACATCACTATAATAATCAAATAACTGACGCCTGATGTAAACAAATCCTGTTTGTTGCTAGGCGCCCTTTGAGTTGGGTGATGTTTAATGGCCTATTGTCCAATCGGCTTATTTCGCGGTACGTCATCGAACAGGTGCTTTTGTTTATGCTAGGCGTCAGTTATTTGGTTTTAATGTAGTTGACGTCGTTCCCCACTTTGGCACCACCTGTCCCTCTTCGCCTGCGCTCGGCGAGCATGCGCAGGATGGAACTTGGGTATATCGTTGCATGGTGGAGAGGGGGGTGGTATATTGTTGCATGGTGGAGAGGAGGAAAAGCCAGCAGGGTGACAGGGCAGTAATTGGATGGAAGGCCTGTAGGCAGAGGCGGGCGAGCGGCATACACCCACGAGGGTGTGCATGGGTGTCTCTCACAAACACACACCTCCATTCTATAAATACATGAAGGTGCGCGTGCGCGCAGTGAATGAAACGATATTTTTTCTCTTATTATCTCTCCAGTAGTATAGTGGTCAGTATTCCCCCTTCACACGCGCGTTGTCGGCGAGTCGCAAAAGTAGTAGTTATTGTAATTCTACAATATCGAACCTGTAACTACTACTGCGTTGTCTAAAAAGTGCCGTGAAGTGCACCAAGTGTGCATGTTTCGATACTTGGGCAACGTTGACGGTATAAGCTATATAACAGGTACCCTCACGCGATATTTCAGTTCGTACTGCACTTGTGAATGCATGCGATTTAAAGACCTGCAATTGGCAAGTATATGGCTCTCCGCTCGCTCTGGGGCTCAAGAAAAGGAAACTAACCCAAGCCATACCTAAAAATCAAGAAAAAACTGTTTACAGGTTTACTTAAAAAAAAAAACAAAACCGACGAGATTTGAACCTGGGTCGCCGAAGTGAAGGACAACTATGCAGACCCCTAGGCCATCTGCTGACTTACAAACAACTGGTTGCATCGCGAAGAGATGCGTCACCTCACGTAGCTAGACAATCACGCGCCTCTTATTCACAAGTGCAATATGAACTGAAATCTCGCTACCCTCACGAGTATATTATAGCGTTGTTTTTACTCAAACTACGATTATAGGCCTTAACCTTTCGTGGCTTGTGGTACACACACATAAAAAAAATGACATAAATAGAGATTTGGCGTTCGCTTTGAAAATTGCATTGTATAAACTAGGTTTGTGAAAATCCAACTCTGGGTTACGTGGTCCATGATGGGATGCGACACAATAAAACATTTTTTCATTATTTAATTAAAAATCACATTTTATTTACAGCATATATTTATATAAAACAATTTGATTCAATAACAAAAAAATCAATAAACAGATAAAAAATAGGCGATTGTAAATCTATTATTTATACAATAACTTCAAGAACATTATTATAAGTTGCTACATGATGTGGACGTGATACATATACAGGATTAACTGCATATTGGAATATACAAATTTATATAATATACGATTGTCAAATATCAATTTAGCAAAACCAAAAATCTTGGATTAAATTTAGTAACATTAACGTACCAATTTTATATATCTGTATTAAAACCAGAATTATTATTGTCTGGTTCAAATACAATGCCTACAAAGAATGACGTCACTTCTAGGAAGACTGAGCAAATATTATGTGTGCAGTAATTTGTGTTCCAAATTTGTCGTTTGTATAAAAAAACGAATCAGATTTTTGCTTTATTTGGACTGGAAAGGAAAGTTGATCTACTGATATTTGACATTTTTTGAACAGATATAGGAGTAGTTTGGTGTCTTATACAGCGAAGAAAATATTTTTAAGAGTCTGGTAAGTAGGTAAGATCGGAAAAATCACAGCCATATGTTATAAGATAAATTACTTGATTATTAGTTCAAGATATTGGACAGCGTTTCCAATTATATATATATTGTAATTTCCCTAGGCAAATGCAACAAGTATTCTCAATTTATTGACAATTGTATGAGAAATAGCTTTAAAATATGATTTTCTATTGTATTTTCTGAGGCTTTTATAAAATAGCTTAGGATGTTGAAATATTTCAAATGCCACGAAATTCCTACAGGATATAATTGGCACCACTGAATGCTGGGGGCAAGTATGAGCATCGAAATTTGGTGAGTTTTACAAATGCTCATTAAAATCATTTTAATATTCAGGGTATATCCATTGGTAGGTAAAAACTACTGGAGGATCTGGACTAATTTTAGGGAAAAACCTATATTAACATAATTATGTCTTAGACAAAATATTTTGGCAAAAGTCTCGAAATTACTCGGCTACGCTCAAACTTGGTTTCAAATAACGTCACCCCCTATTTTTTAAAAACTAGTCAAAGAATCAGGAATTTGTTGACCTACCATTGCAAACACCCTGTATATTATCCTGTACGTTACGCCGAATATAACTGCCATTTTTCCACATCAACTCCGAAGTGTCGACTACAAATAATTACAAAGTGTAAATTGTGTGAACAAATATATTCTAAATAGGACGTTTGACGTCGTCTTTATAAAATTTACAACCGCACCGATTATGCTTTGCATACTGTGCATTTAAGTACATTTTTTGCAATTTTTCACACAGGACCAACAATACGTACAGATGTCCAATCAAGCTCTGAAACGTGTAGTTTATAGCAACAAAAATTATTTGATATCTCATACAAAGCTTTAAGCACTTCTTAGGACCACCTTACATGAGCCAGTATTATAAAGTGACCATTCGTCCTCCATTGAGGCGGACAAGCCTAAAAATACAACCTACTTTAAATTTTACAGGTCATCCGGCGCAAGACGCAGATTCTCTGCAAAGATATCGATAATTTGTAATCGATACGCAAAAACATGCCTATTAGGAATACGCGCGATTTGAGTCGGCTCTGTGCTCTGTCATCAGATATGCGTCTAATGGGTACACCGGAATGAATTTCATTATTTAATGACATATCGGGCAATTGCTTTCAAAGCCTGCTGGGCTAGTGGTTAGATAGCTGTGATTGTGAATTTTGTGATAAGACGGCGCGCGGGTTCAATTCCCGTCAGTGCCGACAGATGTTTTTAATTTTTTTAAGGTTATGCTTGTTTCTTTACATACGTAAAGTGTAATATTGGACATTTTTGTCAACAATATGATGACGCCCTCTGATGTGGTGCGGGCAGCGATATGTCTGTTAATTTGGGTGTTTTGGATAGTTTTGTTTACTTGCGCCCCGGAGCGAGCAAAGCGAGCGGAGGGCCATGCGTGAAGTGTCGCAATATGTCAATGAATAATGAAATCCATTCCGGTGTACCCAGACTCTTGTGTTATCACAAGAGTCTAGGTGCACCTATTGCGAAAATTCGCGCATGTGCACGACACATCGTGGTGCATGTGTATTACATGATTCCTATGAAATATTGACTATTATTTCACTTTACGCATGGTCCTCCGCTCGCTTCGCTCGGTACGGGGTCGCAACCAACATGAACTGACCAAAACTAACCCAAAGCATGCCCAAAATAAAGAAAAACAAAACTTCAAACATAACCTACTAAACGGAGTTTTACCGAAACAGAATGATTGCACTCGACGCGCGTTTCGCTAACCATATTAGCATCATCAGGAGATGATTAAAACCGGCATAACCTAAAAAAAATAAACTAAAAAAAAAAATTCTTCGCTGACGGGAATCGAACATGAAAGCTCCAATATTGGTCTTTCATTTTTAGGCTAAAAAATATCTAGCAAATGCGCTTTGCCTTCTTTAATTCTTGCTTTAGAATGACCTTTGTTCTGTGGTTACATTAGGAGGATCTGAGATTTTCTAATGATTGTCAGAAACATATCCATGCGATTGTGTTTGTATTTACTGTGATTTGTCGTCCCAAAAGTAACCGACATTTTCAGTGTGATTTTGTCAACTGTAGATGTTATCGTGGTTAATGCCGGTTACTTTCGGATCATACCCTTAGGAGTTAATTCCAAAGATTATGATCACATATGGACTTACGTTTAGCCCCTGCGGTATAACTGTTTGCAATCATGCGCAGTTGCGTTTATCATTAGCTGTTTGCGACGTATCAAGGGAGAATTTAAAGTAGCACTGTTAACTTCACGCAAGGCCCTCCGCTCGCTTCGCTCGCTCCGGGGCGCAACCACACAAAACTAACCCAAATTTACAAAAAAAACAAATATAATCTTAAAAACAATAAAAAAAAGTCTCTTGCCACCAACGGGAATCGAACGCGGCGCCATATCACACACAGGATTGACCATTAGACCACGAGATCTCATGAATGCAATTCGCTTGACCGTCTAGACCTGTGTAAAAAACGCAACGTCGCAAACAGCTGATTATAAAACGCAACTGCGCATGGTTGCAAATAGTTATACCGCAGAGGCTAGACGCTAGTCACAATTGGCTTCTAAAAGGACCGGGTCATAAGCGGTCATAAATTGAAGTAGTTGTGGGGGCGTAGGACAGTAGACGTTTCCCGTACCACATCAGAGGGCTTCAGAGTTGCGCGCGCATTACATTGTTGACAAACATCATATCTTTAGAGTCTAGCGAATTGCTGTCAACTAGTCCGTAGGTAAGTGGATGGACGCTGAGTCTGCGATACGGCGGCACGGGTTCGATTTCAGTGGCAACATGTTTTTTATTCTTATTATTATGTGTAAAAAGTTGTTTTTCGTCATTTTGGGTATCTCTTGGGTTGGTTTTGGTTTGTGTACGTTGGTTGCGCTTCCACGGCGAGTGAAGCGAGCGGAGGGCCATACGTAAAGTGTAATATTGGACATTTTTGTCAACAATATGATGACGCCCTCTGATGTGGTGCGGGCAGCGATATGTCAGTTCGTACTGCACTTATGAATGCATGCGGTCTAAACGCTTGCAATTGGCAAATATATGGCCCTCCGCTCGCTCCGGGACTCAAGAAAAGGAAACTGACCCAGTACTAACCCAAGCCATACCCAAGAAAATCAAAAAATCAAGAAAAAAAGTGTTTACTTAAAAAAAAACAAAATCAACGGGATTTGGACCCGGGTCGCCGAAGAGAAATCTAACCATGCAGACCCCTAGATCATCTGCTGACTTGCAAACAACTGGTTGCATCGCGAATACATGCGTCACCTCAGATAGCTAGCCAATCACGCGCCTCTCATTCACAAGTGCACTATTAATTGAAATCTCGCGTGCGGGCAACGTCTTGTGCCTAGGACAATGTTGGAGAGTTTCCTTGTTAATGGAATCAATTGATTAATTAATTTTACATTTTACGTGAGTCAGTAGTTGTTCGATTGTTGTGCGGAATTCTTTTGGAGTCCGTGAGTTCAAGCTTCCATGAAGTTTTCAATATTTCCAGACAAATTGTTTGATAGTGAGGAGGGCGTGTGTTTTGCTATAGTTTTTGTTGGTTCATCCCGCGGAGTGAGCGGATAGGGAAATGCATGAATGTTCATACATGAACTGTTACAATATTTTAAGACGAAGCGTTTGACATATATTCACTCGTCTGTAAAACACGGGAAACCAATCAACAATAACTAGTTAACCCAACTAACCAATAATATTTGGAAACACAACGCTTTTATAAGCTTTGTGACCCGATTCTTGCTGACGTGTGTTTGATCACAATAGATCAACTGGTCTGCTGCTGCGAGACGCGTCCAAGGTTTTAACATGTCGAAATCTTAAGTAGCTTTCTACCTGAAGCTGAAAATACCCTAAGAAAATAGCAACCTCAGTAGTAGGCACACAGACGTGACAAAATCTGCCAGACATGGAACGAAACGAAAAAGGAATACCTTGAAAACATTTGATAATGCAGGTATTGATTGCTTTTTGGTTTTTATGATATACACCTACGTTTTGAGTTTGGAATGAAAATGTAAAATTAGTATTTTGTATGGCAAACTTAAGTTTGGAATTGTAAAAGTGGGCCTTAGAAAAATTAAGCAGCATTGTAAGAAGTATTTCATGTGAAAATTTGAACCATATAAGATTACATCATACATTGTCTCTCGCGAGGCAGAAGCCAATTGAAATAGAAGAGAAGAAATTATTATGCGCTTGTATGACAACTACGCAATCGCAGACGCATTAGGGACACAAAGCTAGTGAGTAGATAGGGTATTCGCAACTTAGTTTAGGTTACACGAAGTTATGACGTCTGGTGTATTTCGTGCACTTAATACGTCGCGCATGTGTAGCTGTTATACACTCACAATATTCCCTTTTGCCGCACGAGTTGAGTTGGCATATCGCTTCTTTCGAGGTAGAAAGCCAGTTGGGATAGAAGATAAGACATTACTAGCGTTTGACAGCTACGCAAGTGCAGACGTACGAAGGGCACGGGCATGTGTAACTTTAGTTTGAGTTGCATAAACTCGTGATGTCTAAAGTATTCCAGGGCAGTTTTAGTGATCTTAAACGTATCCTTCGCGTTGTGTCACATATTTTTGGCTTCTACTGCGATAAAAGCAATATGCCAGCTCAGTTCAAACATTTACAACATATCGCTAGCTTGTAATCACTGCGGATACGTCAGCGGCTTATGCCAAACTCTCTAGCAAAGACTTATAACATTCAACAAACATGTCCTGTCGCTAATGGAAGTGCAGCGAAACCAAATCACCGAATTTATCCTGTAAGCAATGAGCTCTTTTGCGTTCCACGCTAACCTACAAATTCACTAGGCCAAGTAGGTAGATTCATACTCTTCCACTTTTGTTTCTGGTTAGTTTTGAGTAGCCGCAGATCTTGTTTTTGTAAATATCCGCCTGAGTCCTCCCGCCTGACGAGTCCTGAGCTTCACAATGTTTACATTTGTATTTTTGTCACTTCATGCAATGCCCTCCGCTGGCTACGAGGTCGCAACGAACAAAAACCAACCAAAACTAACCAAAGGCATGCCAAAAATGAAAAAAAATACTTTTTACAAACATAGCCTTAAACAAAATAAGTCCCGCCATTGGAATCGAACCCGGGCCGCCGTATCAAAGACGCAGCATCTAACCACTTGCGTCATGGGGCTAGCTGAAAGCAATTCCCTGGGCCATAAAGACAGCTATTTGTCAGAAGTGTGTTTATAATACCCAGGACTCGGGCGGATATTTCCAAAAATAAGATTTGCATGAGTAGCCGGTAATTGCTCAATATTGGCCAAAATTTAGTATGCGAAATTACCTGGTTACCCTCTTGATTACCAATGTCAGATAAATATGGTCAGAATTACTCAATTGATTCAACGGGTTACTGGTATTGTAACTTTTGTATCGGGTTGTTTGGTAGAGTCGGGTTCGATTCTAGATGCTATCATTCCATTTTTTTAAATTCTTATTACGTTTAGTTAGCTATGGTTTGGTTTTGTTAGTTTTAATAGGTTATCTGGATAGATAAAATACTACTATACGACAATGGGAACATCTAACTTACGTGTATATTGTGGTGTTATTTCTTTACGAATTATCCAATCCGCAATACAATTTTTTAACATAATCAGCAGCTTAGTTATCGAAACTAGTACTGAGAAGTGTACCTCGATAGCCCAGTTCTGGATTAATTCTAGAGCTAGGGTTATCTCAATTTTACTAAGTGAGCACTGAGATTGGTCTCATCTATAACCGTCTAAAATAACGAACCGGAAATTTCGCAATGGCAACATTGGCTAGACCATGAGGGGCCTAGAGTGAAGTGGCACTAAGTGAGCAGTGAGTTGATATGAAGCTGAAACTTTTGATATTACCGAAACTCTTCTTTTATTTCGCTCCTCAGCCCCAAATGTATGTATATGAAGGTACCCTTGTGATCTTACTATTTTGTGGTTGTCATTGTCTATGGCACAGCCCAGACTAGCTCTTAAGACTAAGAGACGCAATGAATTACACATTTCGGCGCTTGATTGGACCTTTGACCTACACTTTCCGTGCCTTTATCTACAGATTACAACTATTAGTGTTCTGAATCGTATCCGTAGGAACTGTCAGCCACTGTCACAACGTCTGGTAGTCGTGTAGAATGCCGCCCCCTGGAGTCTGGTAGAGGGGTTGTCCCATTCCGGTGGCGGTGAGCGTGGGGTACGTGTTCAGCTGGGGCGGACCCATTCCCGTAGGGTTATAGGCGGTCATTTTGTG
>MU183712.1:27838-41570 GCA_016904865.1 Pissodes strobi
GAGAGTCCAAAAATGTAGTAATATACAGGGTGTTCCATTTAAAAAAAAATATCAAAGTGACCCCTGGCATTTTTATTTGATGTTCAATTGTTTTTTGCTGAACATATCCGAATTCGCGGGAGAAAATTACATAAGATGGCTATTTCAGTTTTTTTGATAGAAGTACAGGGAAAGTAAAAAAAATCGCCTTGTCTCGTCCTCGTTGGATAACCCTGTACATATGCAATAAAAACTGCGAAAGTACATCCACCCCACAGTTTCGTTATGGGTCTTAATTAAACTAATAGGAATGCACAAAAGTGACAGTTAATGGGTGGAACTAGATGCAATTTATGAAATTTGAAAAAGGTAAAAACAAAGCCAGTAACTGCTGATGGATTAGAACTGATTTTGGGCAAGCTTTTTAGTTTTAGTTGGTTGTGCCCCGAAGCGAGCGGAACGCCATGCGTTTTCCCTCGCTATCTAGTTCCGCCCATTAACTGTCACGTTTGTGCATTTCTATTGGTTAAATTAAGGCCCATAGCGGAGCTGTGGGGTGGATGTACTCTCGCTTAAAAACTATCTCTTAATATTCTACAACACTTTTTAGAATAAGGTAACTTTATACCTGCATATATAAGTCATTTTACCTCGTCGATAAAAAAGAACCATTTTAATTTTTTTTGTAGATATCTACCGAAAGTTCCGAGTTATTCTACCGAAATTCATAGATCGGGATGTGGCAACACTGGTCGGATGTCGGATCGAGCCTCGGGCGAGTAGAGGCGGCTAATTGTAACCCCAGGATCCAAGAATGTTTACATTTGAGATGTCATATCTTACTTTTCGCATGGCCCTCCGCTCGCTTCGCTCGCTACGGGGGCTCATGCAAAGGAAACCAACCAAGTGCTAACCCAAACTAACCCAAGGATACCCAAAATCAAGAAAAAAACTGTTTAGAATAAAAAAAATAAAAAAAGCCGCCGGATTCAGACCCTACCATCTAGATCCCTCGACCACGAGAGCTCTAGCGACAAACTGATTGCATCGCGAAGACATGGCGCGAATGCATAAGTTTGTCAACATTCTTGGATCGGGAGCTACAATTTAGCAGCTTTAGGGCGAGTTCAAACAGTGTTTCCAACACCTTGGAAATTGTCCAATCCATGCCATTTTTGTTAGTATAGACACGTGAGAAATATTGGAAAATTTTCGGAGCTCTAAATTAGAAATTTTTGGGTTTATAATTTAAGATGGCCAAACTGCAGTGGAGTAACTTCGTACAGATACATTCAGTGGCGTAGCTAGAAATGTCGGCGCCGGGGGGCAAACCTCTCCGCTGGCGCCTAAATCAAAGCTATATTTTGTATAATAGGCAAATTAATCAAAAAATAATACCTCATAATATTAGACGCATATTTTTTATTTACAGGAATATAAAATATATAAGCGGCAACCAACCAACTGGTACATACATATGTTGTAGATTCGATCTTGGTGGATTTTCTAAACAAACAGAGTATGCTCATAGGCACTATAAATTACCATAGGGGCTAGTTTTAAAGTGAATTTGTAAGTAAAACAAAAGCCTTTAGCATCATATGAATAAGTTATTTTACCTCAAAACACATTGAAGCTCATAAATAAACAAATGTAAACATTGCATTATTGTTTCTAGTCAGTGCTATGATATGGACAATATCTGTCGGTGCTAGGTATCGACCTTGCACAATATCAGAAGAATAATACCTTCAAAAACTAAAGCATTGCATATACAATTGTAATCCTAAACAAGTATATTATTATAAATACAATTTTGCAGCTAAATACAATTAAATGTTCATTAACGTTCCTACGGAACCCCTCAGTGTGAGCTTGATTAACTGAGATAGCAGTTTATCTTCCAACACAGGGGAAAGTCGCTTAAAAGCACTTACTAAGGCTCTCCTTAGCTTCAATATACAATGTACTCCATCTTCTTGCAAATAAGAATGACTCAAGTTGTACTGGATTGAGAATATTATGCAGTCATTTGCATATGTTGGCATGACAGGGATGTTTTGTGAAAATGCGATTTTTTATACACGCAAAAATGGATTCTAAAACACGCTATGCAGGTCGCATAGGTATGCTAAATTCCGTGTAATGGAATAGCATTTATGGGAAAATTCATGTTATAATAAAGCAGATGGAGTGCCAAGAACGCCGTTTACTTTTCGGCTTTTGAGAGAGTGATTATGAACGAGTGTGTTTACTTACATGGCCTAGTGCCACAGGGAACGCTTTCTATAGCGTCTTACTTTTGCCGGAGATGGCCGGGAGCCAATAGATACTTATAGGCTTGTGCCGGGAGTCATAAATACCTTTTACTTGTAGGTTTAAGACGACTACGACGAGATGTCGCAATGGCAGAGTACCACAAATGTCGTTTGAGAGAGAGAATCTTGAGATATTAGGACTTCCCAACACGTGAAACTACATGGCATGGCCGGCGGCCGTGTCACCGGGAGCGCGCACACAGCGCGTCTTGCTTGTTTGGGGTCGAGAAGCTACTCTTTTCTAGAACGTCAGAACTAGATCAACTAGAACCCGTTGTCTCCTCCCCTTTTGGCGGGAGAAGTTACATTACTCCGGAAGTATTGCTTCCATAAAGGGCAAATATCGTAAATACAGAGCAGTTATATAAAACTTAACATCAGCGATTGTCTAAAATAAACTTATGAATTTTAACACGAATATGGTCGAAATACGTTAACTGGTGTCACAGCACAGTAATTGGCCGAATGCGTTTCTGCTTGTAGCTGACACTGCCCTGGGTTTCGAAATACATCGAGGTCATTGGCCTAGCACGAATTATGCAGTTCGGTGCAGGACGGCTTCTGTCGAACTTGCCGATTAACTTAAAGAAAACTGTTTTCTTGTATCATGCTGACGGGTGCAGATGAGTAGACGCTGTAACAAGAGATGGCGCTAGGTTTTTAAGAGACATTCTTTGGTTTCTTTGCAATGCGAACACAATGGCGTGGAATGTTAATATAATACAAATTAAATTGCTAGATTTAAAAACATGTTCAAATGGTTTTTGAACATATTTAAATTTACACATAAACTAAAAATCTGTAACCTTAATTAAACATTAGAGAGTATTTCTTTGGTTTTTAATCGACGCAAATTGATCAATTATTTGATCAAAATTAATTTTTTGGCAAATTCATTTTCTATGCTTAGTATTGCTAGGCTATTTAGCCTTTCTGGCTAATGCTACTTCTTAAATACGGATCTCTGAAAAACACATACTTTTTACGACCGAGATTATCGGAATTTTTGTCTTTGAAGTCGCCTGCCGCGTTACGCAGCTTTTTTACAAATTTGCATGTACCACATGCCGCCGCACCGGGATATATCTTTTTCATTCCACGTAGAATAAATAATAAATACCGTGACACAAAATGTATTAGTTGGATAACAAGTTTAATACATATTTTGGTCTTTGATCTTTGATTGTATTATAATTTAATTAATTTTAAAACTCAGTTAAGCTCATGAGCTTTGTTAGCATTAGCATATTTATAAAGTCGCAGCGGCGCCTAATTTCTCTTGGCGCCGTGGGGCCTTGCCCCCCCAGGCCCACCCGGTAGCTACGCCACTGGATACATGCCTATTATATGGGCACACCCCTAAAAAGTGGATAGTTATCACTTTTCAAGGGAAACTAATGAATAAGAGAACACGAATAACACACTTGACTGTGTCAGTTAAATTAACCACCCCTATTCTCTTACTTAAATATGAAAAAGTAAAAAGAGGCAATTATTAGTTCCAGGAAATCAATCTCTTACAGTAGGTACTTTTTGCGCTCTATCTTCTATCTCGATACTTCATCTCATTCACATAGTAGGTATACCTACATAATGAAAAAAAAAATTGTTTTAGTTATTTCTTTCGTGCACAATGGCAACAGCGCATTTTAATATCAGAATTTTATAGTAACTATCTTATAATTAAATTTGGTAAAAAATGCCAACAGAACACAGCGTAAAAGAGCAAATATTTTTAAAATATGTTCTACAAATATAATATATAATTTTTTTTTGATAAATTCGGATTCGCCGTTAAATTTCCTTTTCAACGATATATCATAACCTAATATTTCCATTGAAACTAACGTTCCAGGAACTATTTTAATACCAATCAGTATAGCTGAGTACTGACGTCATAATCAAAAAGAATAACCAAATGCTTGCCACTTTCCACAGTAATAAGTGAAAAGTACAGAACAAACAGGTTAAAACAAATTGACTATGACGTCAAACGTCAGCCATTTTGATTTTTTCTAATATAGCTTTTGTAACGTTAGTTTCAAACGACATATGACGTTCTGACATATCATTGAAAATATATTTGGCAAAGAACCCAACCTAACATTCGATTGACGCTAACGCTCCAGGAACCATTTTAATACCATTTATTATTGCTGATCTATGACGTCATAAACAAAAACGTATCAAATACTGTCCACAATAATAAGTTAAAAGTCTAAACACATCAAAATAAGCAGGCTAATAGAGCCATTTGGCAAAATTATTTGACTATGACGTCAGAAGAATGCCATTTTGATTTTTTAAATATAGTTTATGTAGCGTTAGTTTCAAACGAAATATGAGGACGTAATATATCATTGAAAAGGAAATTTGTCAAAGAACTCGAATATATAATAAATATTTATTTAATGATGTATTACAACCTAATATTTCGATTGACGCTAACGCTCCAGGAATCATTTTAATATCTACAAATCATTATAGCTGAACTATGAGGTCATAAACAAAAACGCATCAAATATTTTCCACAATAATAAGTTAAAAGCCTAAACACATCAGAAAAAGCAGGCTAAAACAGCCATTTGGCAACATTAATTGACTATGACGTCAGAAGAAAGCCATTTTGATTTTTTAAATATAGTTTTTGTAGCGTTAGTTTAGTTTCAAACGAAATATGAGGTTGTGATATATCATTGAAAAGGAAATTAGTCAAAGAACTCGAATTTACAATAAATATTTATTCAATGATATGTTACAACCTAATATTTCTATTGACGCTAACGCTCCAGGAACCATTTTAATATAAATCAATATAGCTGAACTATGACGTCATAAACAAAAACGTATCAAATATTTTCCACAATAATAAGTTAAAATTCTAAACACATCAGAATAAGCAGGCTAAAACAATCATTTGGCAAAATTATTTGACTATGACGTCAGAATAATAATAATAATACTAATAATAATAATAATAATAATAATAATAATCTTTATTTTAAGTCATCGTTACAATAGCGCAACAGAAAAAATGAAATGACGTCACACATACAAGTACATAGCTATTGGTTACGGTCACATTGAATTACAAATTTCTACAAAATTCTCTTAAATCATAAGGTTCCAGGTTAACCAACAATGTTCTAATTTCTTTCTTAAATATTTTATGAGATTGTATTTGTTTGATGTTATTTGGCAGAACATTAAACAATTTTAAGCACATATAATGAGAGCACCTCTCTGTTAGTGTAAGTCTATGTGATGGGTAGCTGACTTGCAAGGTTCGTGTGTTATAGCTATTTTTTTGTTTAATATCAAAACTGTTTCTATATTTAAAAAAGAACGTCAGACATTCATAAATGTAAATTCCATATACAGTCATTACTCCTAATTTCTTAAACTTGGTTTTGCAACTCTCTAAATGGCCACTGTTCGTAATTAGTCTTATCAACCTTTTTTGAACTACAAATACACTCTGTGTCAGATTCTCCCTTCCCCAAAAAATAATACCGTATTTCAAAACCGATTCAAAGTTCGCAAGGTACAGCATCCTGAATGTCTTTTCGTTCACATATCTACCCATGACCCTTATCCCATAACAGATCGAGTTCAACTTCCTGATTTGATTAAAACATTGATGTGATACGACCAATTTAAGTTCTCATCTATGTAAATGCTTAGAAACTTTGCATTATTTGATAGTTCTACTTGTATTTGATTCAGTTCTAGCGTTTGCGGCTTTACTGCTGTAGATTGTTTAGTTCTAAACATTAAAATATTTGTTTTTCTTTATTTAAAATTAGTCTATTTCTATTAAACCACTCTGTAACTAAATTAAAAAAATATTGTGACTGGGTTAGTAAATCTTCCATTTTTTTGCCGATGAGTAGGTTTGTATCATCTGCATATTTCACAATGTGTTGATACGATCTGCTTATTAAAATGGGTAGGTCATTTACAAAGATTAGGAACAGAATTGGACCCAGTATACTGCCCTGCGCTATTCCTATTTTATTTTCTAAAATTTGTGACGGTGATGATTTACCATCTTTTGTTATGCATACACATTGTTTTCTGTTGTTTAAATATGAACTAAACTACTGTTTTGCATTTCCTCTGATTCCATACAGTTCCAATTTTTCAATTAATATTTTCCTATCCAGTCATAAGCCTTTGAGAGGTCGAGTAGCATGCCAAGAACCAATTCTCCATCATCAATGTGATTTAAAATATGTTTAATTGCTGTTTGTGTAGATTTATCTTTTAAGAAACCATGCTGGCATTGGTTAAAAATGTTACCTTCCTTTAGAAAACCGGTCAATCTATTACTCATTGCTATTTCAAAAATTTTTGAGAAACTGTGTAACAAACTTTTTGGCCTATAGCTGTCTAGATTCTTAGGGTTTCCTTTTTTATATAATGGTTTGATAAGGGCAATTTTTAAGTTTTCAGGAAATATTCCAAATTTAAATGAATTGTTAATTATATACGATAGTACATTTCCTAATACAGGAGCAATCAGTTTTACAATGCTGATAGGAATTTCGTCCAATCCGCTACTGTGTTTATTTTTTAATTTTTTTTGATATTTCAACAATATCATTAGGTAACACTAGCTTTAGAAACATAGATTTAACGTTATCTTTTATCTTACTGTTAAACGGGACATATGGTAAATTTCTTAAAAGTTCTGGAATGACCGATAGTAGATACGTATTATATTTGTTGGCAATACATTCAGAGTTTCCCTCGATTTTTATTTCAGAAACAGGTGACTCTTTTCCCGACATTTCTTTACAGATAGCCCACATGTATTTCATTTTATTATCGGAGTTCCTTACCTTATTTTCAAATTCTTTTGTTTGTAATAATGTTAGCATTTTATCATATTCTTTTTTTTGTTCATTATATAAAGGTTTATACTGTTGGTTATGTCTGGATAGTGTTAATAAGAGGTCTAACTGCTGTTTACATTTTATGATGTCTGCATCGTTATGTGATTTTGTTAGAATTTTCTTTGTTTTTTTTTAACTAATTTTCGAGGAAAGCTCTGATTGAAAAGCCCTTTTACAATATTCATAAAAAGATTCCATTGTTGATTTACATCCTCTATCTCAGTGTTAAATATATCTAATCAATTCTGTTCTTTTAAGCTGTTCACAAAACTTTGTTTTTTTACTACTAACATGATAAATCACCATTATTTACTCCATTCCTCAAATGAGAAGTAACATTTCTCACCCTAGGTAAATAATAATATTAAAAAAAACCTAGGTCAATAATGAAACGGAAAATGTCATTTAAGTTTCAACTTGTTAGTTTGACAACTAGTTGTCATTTCGGATTATTTGAAAAATGAGTAGGAAATGATTAATTTCAAAATCTAATCAATTCAAATAATGATAAGGATTGTATCAGTGCTATTAGTAAAAAAAAATATATACAGTATGACTCACTTTTTCATGACTCCCCATAGTATTCTTATTAATAATGCGATTTTGTCAAAATTTAGATGGAAAGAAGGTACTTTGTATGTATGGAGCTTTCAGGAGATTGTGTTACGATATCTGTCAGTTAGACAACTGAACTTCCAGGCTACCTGATATTTCGAACTATTTGAAAAATAAATAGAAAATGACTAATATAAAAATCAAATCGAATCAAATATGGTAATATATCAGTGTTAGTAGTAAAAAAAATTCTATATATACCTCGGTTGAGAAGGCCATTATTAACCTCGCACATTATATCCTTCAGCGCTACGCGCCTCAGGATATAAAAGTGCTCGGTAAATAATGGCTTACTTCTCAACCTAGGTATATAATATACTATTATTTTCTCTATTAAAACACCTTGTGTATATCGGAAATATTTTCGTAATTATGTTCGTTTCAAAAATAATTTTTTGAGCGGTGTAATCCGACATATGGTTTTCAAATACTAGAGCGTCTATATATTCCGAGTTTGTGAAAGTATTGTCAATAGAGCTAGCACTCCCGTGAGATATTCGTGTATTTTCCAAGATGGTTAAGTTTATGTTAAAAGAATTCATATTAGAGAGTAATTCAGTTCTTATTCTATTTTCCTGCAAAAGTTCAATATTAAAATCTCCTGATATGAATACTAACTTTTTTCTTTAAATATGTCAGATAACACCGATTCAGTTTTATTCAAGAAACTGTTTTTATCACCCGATGGTGGGCTATATATGGATATGAATATTGTCCCTATCCTACCAAAATTACATTCAACAGCAGAACACTCGAACACGCCGCTCACAGAAATTCTATTTATTTTTGTCCTTTCTGTACAATTCACTCCTTTCCTGCAGTATATAGCTGAGCCCCATGTTTTACCTCGTCTCGACAGAACATTGACACTAAATTAAAATTTTGGATTTTATGATTCTTCAGTTGATCTGTTGATTTCCAGTGTTCAGATACACATAACACTTTGCACTCTGAAAGGTCCTTTAACATGTAATTTATTTTCTCCACTGAATTTCCAATCGATTGCACATTTTGATGAATTACACTTATGATGTTCTTGGCTTTCTGTTGACTTTTAGTTACGTTCGGTGCATTAATGAGTCTAGTACCTACTTGCTTCACATTTTTTAAAAAAGATCCAGGACCCGAATAGTTTGCCAGTCTCTTTTGGAAAACTGGACAATTATTATTTCTTGCTGAGTGAATGCATTCTTCTGGTGTATATTTCATTCTAATACAGTTTGGACATTTCCATTGTGTTTCGGTGTAATCTTTACCAGCGTGTTCCTTACCACATTTATGGCAGCATAGCTTTTCTTGGCAGTATTTAGCCACATGTTCTTGGACGTAGACCTTAACCAAATCAAAATTCACTGTCTGCCTTTTTAAAAACCATCTAGTGATATTTGCAGGGGCTTGTAAAATCCAATTTTCTTTGTTTGGATTTCTACATTGTTTCTTTGCAATAACTGTAATTTTATCGCTGACTTTACATTATAGTTCATTTTCTATTTCCATATTGAGTCTTATTAGTTCCTTTAGAAAATCTTGGTCGGTTAGGCCTTTCTCTATTCCGGTGATTATAAACATTGGGTCTGTACTGTCCATGTCTTTTACCTTAAACTTAGTTTTATCTTCTAGTGCGAGTTTAAGTTTCTTTTCTTGAGTTTCGCTATGGCTTTCCACTATTATTGCCCCACTTTTCAGATGTCTTATGTTTTTGAAACCGCCTTCCACGTCCCTTGCCTTTATTTAATTTTTCAGTTTTTGCACAACTTACTTTGGATCATCAATTTCATATATGCGAATTATTGTTTCTATTTTTGTTGTGATTTTTGGAGTTGTCCATTGTTCAGTTTGTTTAATATTCGTTTCGTCTGGGAATATTCTTATTTCCTTTTTTTGAGTTGGGGCCTCTAGGACATCTTCAACGAGGTTCTTTCTGTTTTCTAATTCAACTGGGTATTGATATTTTTGATTTTCAGTGCCTTTAGGGCTAATTTCATTTCCTTCTTCTGTCTATCTGGAGTTACTGAAGGGCTAGATTCTGATCTTAGTCTCTTTTGTGTGTGGGAAAAATCACTGGTTTGTTTTATGGGAGTTCTAGAAATAGATTTCCTTGGTCCAAAAACTTCCACATATTCCTGTTGTTCTTTATTGTTAAAATCCGAGTCGATTTTATTGAGAAGCCCCTGTATTCCACCAGATGTTCCGTCTCCTTTATCAGAATTTAAAGTATTTGGTTCCTCATCATTATATGCATTTTCTGAATCCTCGTTTTTTCTATTAGACATACCAATGATATTATTTATATCCTCTTTATTTAGGTCATAAGTGGCTACTGAATTGCTTCGAGCTTTTTGCTGCCTTATATTTGCTGATCTTCGCTTTACGCCTGTTTTACTGCCGTCACTAGTATCATCCATTCTGTTTTTTTACGGAACATTTGCGACCTTTTATACCACTAAAAACCCGAAATTCCACGCGAACTATCGGAAACGTTGTTTGTCCGTACACATATACACAAAGGAAGCAATTTTGATTTTTTAAATATCGTTTTGCAGCGTTAGTTTCAAACGAAATATGAGGTTGTGATATATCATTGAAAAGGAAATTTGTCAAAGAACTCGAATATATAATAAATATAGATTCAATGATGAATTACAACCTAATATTTCGATTGACGCGAACGCTCCAGGAACCATTTTAACACAAATCGATATAGCTGAATTATGACGTCATAAACAAAAACGTATCAAATACTTTCCACATTAAAAAGTTAAAAGTCTAAACACATCAGAATAAGCAAGCTAAAACAGCCATTTGGCAAAATCATTTGACTATGGCGTCAGAAGAAAGCCATTTTGGGGTTTTAAATATCGTTTTTGTAGCGTTAGTTTCAAACGAAATATGAGGTTATGATATATCATTGAAAAGGAAATTTGTCAAAGAACTCGAATATATAACAAATATTTATTCAATGATATATTACAACCTAATATTTGGATTGACGCTAACGCTCCAGGAACCATTTTAATACAAATCAATTTAGCTGAACTATGACGTCATAAACAAAAACTTATTATTATTATTTATTTATTTATTAACGGAATCCATTTACATTGTAGTCATTAAAATATACATACAAAATATAATAAATTACATTCAAATTACGTAAAAAGTATCACATATCACAAAACAAAATCACAGTAACTACACTAAATCTATTAACACAGCCAAGAACTACTTACAAGGGAACAATTGGGTTGAGGATAGAATATTTTACAAAATTTGTTTCAGTTTGTTCTTAAATATACCAAATTTAGAGTCAAACAAATTTATTTGTCCCAGCAGGCCATTAGCCCTGCGAACCAGTCGTGTAGTTGGTTCATTCATGCAATAGTTAGTGTGGTGAAATGGTACTATAAAAGTTTCTGACTGTCTGTTATTGCGAGAAGGAACTCTAAGTGTAAAATGTGACAACAATTGAGGACAGTCTATAGCAGCATTTATTACCTTATGTAAAAAACATAGATCTAGTAGAATTCGTCTTGATTCTAGTGTTGGCAAATTTAGACTATCCCTTATCCATTGATAGTTATATTCATCCCTATGATATCCACTCCTAAATGCAGCAATTCTCAAAAATTTATTCTGGACCCTTTCAAGCTGTTCAATGTAACAATTGTAAGATGGGGACCAAACAACTGACCCATACTCCAAAATTTGCCTAACAAGGGAGCAATAAAGCATTCTAAAAGTAAACAAGGACAAGTCAACAGTTGAACCAAGCACCTTCATTGCCCTATTTGTTACTTGATTGATGTGGCTCTCAAATGATAATTTTGAGTCCATCCAGATTCCCAAGTCAGAGACGTCTGCTTTAGAGTTAATTGGAGAGTTTTTTATTGAATAAATAAAATTTATAGTTTTTCTTTGCCTTGAAAAAGTATCTTATGGCATTTGTTAATATTAAGTGAAATTTTGCTTAAAGTACACCAATCAAAAAACGATTGAAGATCCTCCTGTAGACGAACAGCATCATTCAAAGATTCAATGCTTCTAAAGAGTTTTACATCATCTGCGAACATCAAAACACTGCAATTTTTTAGATAGTCCACCAAATCAATTAAGAAAAGGCAAAACAAAACAGGGCCACAATGGGAACCCTGTGGTACCCCTGACGGCACACATATTTCCTCCGATAATGAGCCTCCAAGATTGACCACCTGAGTTCTTCCTCCAACAAACTCCGATATCCATTGAAGAAGAGGGTTAACAATACCTAGAGCCTTTAGTTTTTCTAAGAGGACCCCATGATTGACTCGATCAAAAGCTTTAGAGAAATCTGTATAAATCGAGTCAACCTGAGATCCCCTCTCCAAACTATTGTATATGTGATTAACATATAAAACCAAATTGACATCAGCTGATCTTCCCTTCACAAATCCAAATTGTTCCAGATTAAAAACAGTTCTAAAATTCCATGCTATTTTCCTACCAACAAGCCAATCCAGTAATTTTGGTAATTCTGATTGGTAACAAACCGCACGATAGTTGATTATATCACTTCTATTCCCAGATTTAAAAATCGGTTTTAAAAAGCTTTTCTTCCAAGGGGCCGGAAAACAACCCGAACCAAGAGAAGAGTTAAAAATAATCCATATGGGTCTCGTAACTGTACACAAACATTGTTTAAGAAAAAATGCTGGGATTCCGTTTGGTCCAGAACACATCCTATTCTTAGAGGAAACAATAACATCATATACTTCTGTTACTGACAATGATACAGCACTTAAACAAATTGAATTTTCAAAATTAAAAGAAGGTACAGTATTGAGTTGTTCATCTGAGTATACCAAAGAAAAGCACTCAGCAAACATATTTGCAGTGTCCTTAGCATTCAAGCTAACCTTGCCATTATAGGTCATTCTAGAAGGAATATTAAATGTCCCTCTTTTACTTTGGATAAATGACCAAAAATACTTTGGATCCGCAGAAAGGTTGCTCTCCACTCTATTGATGTACTGTTCATAACAAGCATCTCTCAAAACTTCACATTGATGTCTTAAGGACATAAAATGCTCATAATCCACCTGCAACCCACTAATTCTAAACTTCTTATGTATTTGTTTTTTCTGTATAATCAAATGGCGAAGTTCAGAAGAGAACCAAGAGGGAAAAGTAGAAGTTTTATATTTCTTTAGAGGAATAAATTGTTCTATTAAAGAGTATATAATATCATAAAATAAAGTTAGAATTTCATTAGTTGCTTTATTACTAAACAAAGCATCCCAATCTATGCTAGCCAAATGATAATTAATTGAAAGAAAATCACCATTTTTAAAATCATAAAAATATTCCTCATAATTCATTACCTCACAGTCTTCCTCACAATAAATGTCAAAGCTAATTGGTCGGGATAAACAAGTGCTTTTATTATTGTTTAATACCATAAAGACGGGTGTGGTATCTTAATTAACCACTTTTAATGGACAGTATAACATAGGGTGGTGAGATAAATTGAAACATGTATTCGGTATTGATATAATTTAATAATGCAGGTGTAAATTGCATTTAAATGTGATAGATATAAATGAACAGTGGTTTCTATGTTAAATAGAAATTATATATATAGTTCTTAGAATAGTTGCAGGCGTTCGTCTTCGTCCATTCAAGCATAAAACTAATAGTACAAAAGGTTTCTTAAAATTAGAAATGTCTACTGAAGAGTCTTGATTGTTTGATTTAAAAATGAGTTTTTATCTTTCTTATGTTAATACTTCGTTCTCCAACTTAGCAACTTTCACACAGCATACCTTTTCACTTTGACTGCTTTACCTGCCTTGTTTTACAGGAATTCGACCAGGAATGTCAGTCAGCCTTCCGCCATTTTATGTTCCAATTTCCAAAGGGGATGCTATCTTTTCTGACTTCGAAGAA
>MU183712.1:41580-53275 GCA_016904865.1 Pissodes strobi
GAAAGTTGGCTCTATTGTAATCTCTTACACTGACAGTACTTGGTTTAAAGGTTCGAACTAAGGGATCGTCCGTCTAGGGTTGGACTAAGGGGTTTTGAAGAACTGGCATATGCTGATTTAAATGTACAAATTGGATTGTACCCGGGGTGAAATAAATCTATTTTGTGTTTAATTACGGCTCATTCATTATACATACATACAGGGTGTTATCACCAAACTATACGGTGAAAAACGATAGTTTCTACACGTGTTGGGGTGTTTCCCCAACACTAATAGCTGTGTGATGTAAGCTATTTTCAAAAATTGTTTCTACAGCAGGGCTTACCTCAATAGAATTCAAACTAGTAAATACCAGATCCAAAAGAACTCCATTGTTATTCAAAACCATATTTTTTTTTAAAAAATTGTGGAAACTAAAATAGTTGGCAATAATATTTACCAAGTCAATATGCTCATAATCAGCAGTTAGACCAAGATCATCATTACCCAACTAACCTGAGGCAAGTTATAATCTCCTGCCAAGACAAACACACTATCAGAATACTCATCAACTACATAATCTAGAGAATCACAATGTGCTACATAAGCATGGTAAGGCGATGGAGATGGTATATAGACACAGCCAACAACAAAAGATTGATTTTTTACACTGAATGTTAAGTAAACCTGATAAATATCAGCTTCAACAGAGGGAATAATAATTTTTTGTGTGAATAAATGTTTTTTAGCTGCGATCAATACCCCACCCCCACGCACCTTTAAGGTATTTAAACCTGACTCACGGTCACATCTAGATAAGTCATAATTTGAGACTCCAACTTCGGCATCAGAAAAGTCAGATGTTAACCAAGTTTCTGCTATCATAATAATGTCATAACAGCAACAACTCAATGCTTGTTGAAAACTTTTTATTTTTGTTCACATACCACCTGTATTAATATAGTAAACAGAAATGCTTGGATGAGAAGAGCCGTTTATTAAACCATGGTTTGATTGCCCCGGTCTCTTTGAAAAATTTCAGGCTTACGTTTGTTTACCCAAAATTTTCGCAGAATGACCCCCTTAGGCCAAATATCAGGTCTCAAAAAATCATCCTTACAATCAGAATGTATTGTTAGCTATATTTCGAAGAAACCGACTTTAGAGACGCCCAGAATGAGATATACCTATATACTATTATTATATAACGTTCTAGCAAATAAGTACGAAGCAGACGAAACACGTTTTCGTACGGGTTAAAAAGTGATTCACATGTAAATATTGAGTAGTATGGAAGAATTGAATATACGAGTTTGTTTTGCATTTGAAAGTGCTTTATTTGTCGCGATTTTATAGTGCAGCGGCGGGATAATTACGCCCAATTCGAAGAGACTTGTGTAAACACGATTTATATAGGGTGTTTGAACTGAACTTGTGTTTTGGTTAATTATAAGTGTTTGAGTGATTTGTTAAAAATGGGTAAAACAAGGAGAAACGAATCATCCTCCTCATATACGTCTAGCAGTGAGAGTGATTACGGTCGGTATAAGAGGAAACCCATTGCAAAATCTCGACGTAAGACAAGGAAACGTTCTTTGTCTTGTGAAAGTGTAAGATATACACCACCACCACCTGGATCTCCAGTAAGTAGAAGTAGTTCTAAGCTAAGTAAGACAAGCGATTTACTGGCTAATCAAAATAGAAAGATTAAAGATTTGGAGAATGTTGTAAACGAACGCTTGAGTAAAAAATCCAGTATTCCTCAAACATCTGTTTCAATACGTTCTGATTGCATTCCGGAATTTTCTCCAGATTTATTGGGCATGAGCGCGATAAAGTGGGTAGAAAAAATAGATCAACTTAAATCAATTAATAATTGGGATGAAAAAGTGACAGTATACCATATGCAATCGCGGTTAAAGGGTTTGGCTAAAGCGTGGTACAATAGTTTGGATACGTATGACCATACATGGGACGAATGGAAAACTATGATAATTTATGCATTCCCTGATCAACATGATTTTCCCTCGACGCTGAAAAAAATGGTTAGTTTAGTAAAAACGCCTAAGCAAACATGGACCGAATACTATTTTGCTAAAATGGAGTTACTTCGTGCTTGTGAAATAAAAGGAAAAAATGCGGTATCTATGTTGATTGACGGAATTGAAGATAGTGCCATACAAAACGGGGCGAAAGCTGGCAGATATAGTGAACCGGAGGATTTGTTCAGAGAGTATTTATCAGCGCTAGCTTCCACACCAGAATGCTACAATTATAATAAGCTTGACAAAAAGTTTGTCAACGATCGACAACGTCAAAAAATGGTTTCTTTCGTTAGAGAACAAGTCTCTAATGTTGGGAAATCAAGTGACCATGAAAAATATAAGTGTTACAATTGTGGGCAAAAAGGCCATATTTTTAGAAACTGCCGTAAATCCAAAGTGGAATGCTCTATATGTAAGAAGTTAGGTCATAGTGCGACTAACTGCTATCGAAATCGTTCATCTACTTCAAAACCAATTTTAGCTTGTCAATCGGCAAATCAAGACTTTGAAAAATGTTATCAAATTGCATGCAAAGTGAATGGCGTCAACTGCGAGGGATTGGTAGATACAGGGTGTGCCGTTGTTACAATACTGCTGAAAAATGCAACATCACATGGCAACCGTGTAATGTGAAAATAAGTGGCTATGCTGGCGGTACTGCAATTGCGCTAGGTACTGCAAAAGTTAATATCGAAGTTGATTTAATTAAGGTGACTGTTCCTGTACTTATTGTCGCCAATGACATACAAAGTGTACCTGTTATGATTGGACAAACTGTTTTGAACCATCCTGAAGTAGTGTTAGTTGTGAAAAATGAACAATTGCGACTATTTAAATCGGAAATGTTACCGTTTCCTGAAATAGACAGTCTTCCACCCAGCAAAATCAGGATGCGTGTAGATAAAGAAGTTACGATCCCTCCCAATCACATAGGTCATGTGACATTTTGTGCTGATGGCGAGCATCAAGGGGAACTATTTGTGGATTTTCAGCGCCGTATGGTACCATCCGCGGAATATTCTATTCCCAGTTGCGTGGTCTCAACGGAGTGTGGAGTATTACCAGTTTTCAACATGTCCGATGCAAACCTGACTTTTAAAGAATCGCAAGTGATTGCTAGAGGTCAAATGTGCTTCCCAAAGAATGACTTCGACAAAAATTAGGTAAGAATCTTTAATATTAACTCTAGTGATTATCGACAATTTAGCTTAGATGACATTGATTGTGACTTTTCGCTTAGTGATACTAATAAAAAAGTATTATTGGTATTACTAAATAAATATCGACATTGTTTTGCTGAAAATTTAGCAGAATTGGGTTGTGTCAAAGATGCCGAGATGAGTATTCAGCTAAGTGATTCTAAACCTGTGACGTATCGACCCTACCGTCTTTCAATGTGTGAAAGGGTGTTGGTACGGGATTTTATTTAAGATATGCTAAAAGTTGGTATAATTCAAGAGTCTAATTCTCCATATGCCAGTCCCATTTTACTAGTTAAGAAAAAAGACGGAACTAACAGAATGTGCGTCGATTATAGGGCCTTGAATCAAAAGACGGTTAAAGATTGCTACCCTCTCCCGCGAGTCGATGACCATCTTGAACGATTAAAAGGGTGCACATATTTTACATCTCTAGACATGGCCAGTGGTTATCATCAAATACCGATGGCAAAAGATTCCGTAGCAAAAACTGCCTTTATCACCCCAGATGGGCACTACGAGTATTTGAGGATGCCATTTGGACTAGTTAATGCTCCGGCAGTCTTCCAAAGAACTGCAAATCAAATTTTGGGATCCCTAAGATTTTCTATCGCTCTGGCGTATTTGGATGATATCCTGATTCCATCTACGAATATCTCGTCGGGTTTAAGGTCTCTAGAAACTATTTTACAGCTATTTGAACGTATGGGAGTAACCTTGCGATTATCAAAATGCCATTTTTTTAGAAAATCGATCGAATACTTAGGTCATGAAATCAGCAAAGAAGGCGTGCGCCCAGCTCCTGCAAAAATCGCAGCTGTAAAGGACTTCCCAGTTCCGAAAAATGTGCACGAAGTCCGACAATTTCTGGGATTGGCTAGTTACTTTCGGAAATACGTTAAACATTTTGCCATTATTGCAAGACCCCTCTCACAACTCACGAAGAAAGACGTCATATTCGATTGGAAACATGAACAGCGACAAGCCTTCACCTCTTTAAAAGATATTCTTTGCAGCCGACCTGTGCTAGCAATTTACCACCCAAAATACGACACCGAGCTACATACTGATGCTTCTAAATATGGAGTGGCTGGAATCTTACTACAAAAACAACCAGATTTCAAGTTGAAACCCGTCCTCTACTTCAGTAGGCAAACCAGCAAAGAGGAACAGCGTTACCACTCATACGAATTGGAAACAATGGCCGTGGTGAATTCCATGCAAAGATTTCGCGTTTATTTGTTGGGGATTCCTTTTAAAGTCGTAACAGATTGTAATGCACTGCGACTGACTATGACAAAGCGTGATCTGATACCAAGGATTGGACGTTGGTGGATGATCACACAGGAATTTAACTTCACCATCGAATATCGTCCTGGAACTAGAATGGCGCATGTCGATGCTCTGAGTAGAAACCCCATAGAAGGTCCTGACAATTATTTCGAAGACACGCATATTTTGACCATCACAACATCTGAGAGTGACTGGGTTTTGTCGGCGCAGCTTCAAGACGAACGTTGCCGGTATTTGAAAGAAGTGCTTTCAAGGGCATCAAGTGATAAGGAAGAAAGCCTGATCCATAAAGAGTACGAACTTAAACATGGCCGGATATATCGGAAAACAAATGAAGGTCTAAAATGGGTAGTGCCTAAGACAGCCCGTCATACAGTTACAGCTTACTTTCATGATCAAGCAGGACCTTTGGCAGTTGACAAAACAATATCGCAGATCCAACGAAATTACTGGTTTCCACGTTTACGTAAATACGTGACTAGATATATACGCTGTTGTTTGAGCTGTTTATACAATAAAAATAGTGGTGGACCAAAACCCGGATTTTTACATCCTATAAAGAAGGATCCAACTCCAATGGACACACATAGATCACTTAGGTCCTTTTGTGAAGAGTAAGCAAGGCAACATGTACCTTCTAGTATCTGTGGATTCCTTTACAAAGTATGTTTTTATAAAGGCGGTGAAAAACACCAAGAGTTCACCTGTGATTTTATTTCTGAAAGAAATCTTCAACACCTTCGGCGTAGCAATGAGATTAATTTGCGACCAGGGAACGGCTTTTACTAGCAAGGAATTTAAGAAATATACCGCCGACGTTGGAGTCAAAGTCGTATACAACGCCACAGCCACACCAAGAGCAAATGGCCAAGTCGAGCGTTACAATAGGACAATTCTTGCTGCCCTAGCTGCGTCTACAGACGAAGAGGACACCTGAGATCGGAGTGTACCTAACATAAGATTTGGACTTAACTCATCCATTAACAGAGCTACAGGAAAAAGTCCTCATGAGATGCTTTTCGGGTACCAACCAAGGGGAGTGAACGACGCATATTTAACATCGGAAGTTTGTGTAGATGGTACCAACGTTAATTTAAAAGAGAATAGGCGAGAAGCAGCCGAAACAATCACCCGAAATCAAGAAAAACAAAAAGATCGTTTTGATGCAAAGAGGAAAAACGTGAAATTTAAAACCGGCGATTTGGTACTTATTCAAAAGAAGAATGCTCAAAACGATGGAAAAAGTAAAAAACTGTTGCCGAAATTTGGTGGTCCATATATGATCGGAAAAGTTCTGGATCATGATCGCTACTTGGTAGAAAGTCTGACTAGTGAGGATGGGCGAGGAAGACGCTATAGTGGTATTTGGGCAGTAGATAAAATAAAGCCTTATCAGCCTAGACTCGAAAATAGTGAAGAAGAGACCGAATCTGAGATAGATGATGGACAGCTGCCAACAAGGGACGAAAGTCGTTTCTTGCTAAGAAGTGTATCGCCGCTAGAAGTAGGTGGTGATAAGAGTAAAAAGTCACTCGAGGGCAAAAGTTGCTCTGTTGATAAGGAATTGTCTCTGCAAAGTGCTACCGACAATTTGAGTGAAAAGTCACTCGAGGGCAAAAGATGCTCTGTTGATAAGGGATTGTCTCAGCAAAGTGCTACAGGCAATTTGAGTGAAAAGGCACTCGAGAGCAAAAGTGGCTCTAGGATGCGGGAAAAGTTCACGCAAAGTGATAACGTTCTGTCGAGTAGGAAGTCACCCGAACGAACTGACGATATGGCGATGAAGCAAAACGTTGCTGAAGCGCCTGGTGAAAAGTCACCTGAGAGTAAACGTAACTCTGAGAAGGATGCGCAAAAATTTTGTGTATCATCAAGGGGAAAGTACCCTGCAGTTGAGGCTGAAGTTTCTCTAAGAGATTCTTCATCTGTTCGTGGTGTGTCACGAAAAAGAAGCTTGCGAGGCTCAAGCATGGATGGAGAACTCAAAGAGGATCTAAGGCTTAAACTAAAAAGAAAGCGAACAGCGAGGAATAAGTCCCGCTGGGTAGTCTTTAAAGATTAAGTTTATTAATTTTGTTTGTATTGTTGCAGGTTCCATATAGTACGTCTCGGGACGAGACTTTGGTAGCATTGGCCGACTGTTAGCTATATTTCGAAGAAACCGACTTTAGAGACGCCCAGAATGAGATATACCTATATACTATTATTATATAACGTTCTAGCAAATAAGTACGAAGCAGACGAAAAACGTTTTCGTACGGGTTAAAAAGTGATTCACATGTAAATATTGAGTAGTATGGAAGAATTGAATACACGAGTTTGTTTTGCATTTGAAAGTGCTTTATTTGTCGCGATTTTATAGTATACTTATTTTAAAAGAGATAGTCTCACCTTTAACAGGCAAAGTTTCAACCTTAAGGTCCCTAATTTCAGGGCACTGCTTTTTGATATCTTGTTCAATAAAGCTAGGGGTTACCCCCATTCTAACGCGACCCAGATAAAAAAGCTCCCTCTGCATTGATCCTGAAAAATCTTCATCTCCTCGGAAATGTGCTTTTCCCATGACAAAGTTATTATTTTTCCGGCGTTTTCGGTTTTGTACGATGGTAAATCCTTGCTGGTTCTCAGCTGATTCATTGTTTACATCAACTGACTGATGACACCTTTCAGATTTTCCTCTCTCTCTTTCTTCCTCATGGCGTAGATTGCTCCGGGCCATTGACCCATTGACAGAAGATGAAGAGGAAGGGTTGGCAACATTGGTTTGTATTGCAGCGTTTTGATGAACAGCTGATTTTATGACATTTCCTACCACATTTCCTGTCTTCATGGGATGAGGGGGCGGCGTTGTCACATTGACACAAACATCCAGTGAGCACAGATTTTCCTTTCGACCCTCCAATAAATATCTTACTAGATCCTTGTTGCTATCCAAGATAATTCCGGACATAGTTTGAAACTTATTTTCAAGGCGTTCTTCAATAACCTCCAAGACCTCATTGAGCAGTTGTTCCCTGGTTATGCTGTTCATCATGACATCACTACTCGATTCAACACTTCCATTATTAAATGGCTCCGTAGATACTCCAACATCAACAGTATTATCCAAATTCTTTACATAATCGAATTTGGAAAATTCGCCTATGCAATCACGGCACCAGACTAAGACTGTTCTAGTTTTAGCAATTGCACATCTGATCTCTTGGGAAGAAATTTTGCTGCAATCTCTACAAGAGACTTTCTTGCAATTATCACAAGCACAACCAAACAAACAACCCTTGCTCTCCTTAAAATAGCAGATCTGATCACAAAATGCACAATGTAATTCCTCCATAATCCCCAAGAACTTTCAATGGGAGGCACTGGCAACGTGGCAAAAATTACTTTATTTTAGTCACACTAATTTTTAATAAATTCACAGTTTTAAGCCGAAACTTTGCGCAATTCACAAGCACAAAACTCCAAAGGTTACTTCCAACACAAATTCAGATATTATTTGTGACTAAAACCACATAAATAAACGAAAATTATGGACAACTCAAAAAAAACAAAAACAAACATAACCAAACTTATCAAATACTTTCCACAATAATAAGTTAAAAGTCTAAACACATCAGAATAAGCAGGCTTAAACAGCCATTTGGCAAAATTATTTGACTATGACGTCAGAAGAAAGCCATTTTGATTTTTTAAATATCGTTTTGTAGCGGTAGTTTCAAACGAAATACCTATGAGGTTGTGATACATCATTGAAAAGGAAATTTGTCAAAGAACCTGAATATATAATAAATAATATATAATAAAATATGCAGTGTTTTATAGAATAAAGAAGTCGATAAGTTTACACGTAAAAGTATGGGTTTCCACAAGATCGACTGTTTGGCATAAGCTCAGGTGAATCTCTATAGGCATTACTTTCATTGATATAAAAATAGCATTGGAAATAAAGGCCATCGTTGCCACATGGGGCGGTGAAACAGGAATATCGTATCTTGTAAAATGGCAATTTGATTCTTATATCAAAGGATAATAATTAATTATTCAAATAAAAACGATCAAGAGGAAAGACACATTATAATACGTTTTAGGAACAAATAAAATCTCGTATAATTCGCTCGAAATTTTATGTATAATTAGGTGAATATATTTAAACAAAAAATCTAGTTTTTTTGCGTCAGTTTTTCTAACTGCGCAAAACGTGTTGCTCTGGCACGGTATCATATTATGTGTGTGTATCGTTTAAAATAGAAAGCTGGCAATCTATTCTCAGATTCCAGGTCCAGCTAATATCGTCATCCGATACCTCCAAACTAGAAATAGATATACGAACGCCTCTATAACACGGTTTAGTTTCATTTAAAACAAATAATACCGAAACGCTTTTAGAAAACGGGTCAGACGATTGACTTGTTTCACTGTTTACCTAGATACAGGCAATAACTTTAAAATAATTATTATCAATGAAATAGGAATACTGTTTTATATACAGGAAAAACTATTTTTCATATCACATACGAGTCAAGAGAAAGCCGATTATTGTTGTACTATAATTGTACAAATATTGTACAATTTTTAACCGCCATAAGGGCTCAAAGATTATAAATATTGAAGTTAATTACGCGTAGTTGCTTCCACTCTGTACGCCTGATTACGAAATAAATTGAAAATTCAATTCAATACAATTAAATATCGAAATAAAGTGCGTGCACCCTGTAAATACATGATAGAGATACAAATAAATGATTCTGGGTTTTAAAATGTGGAAAGGACTGATGTCTAGGTCCGACAAATCTTATTTCCTGTGTCTCGATTGCAAAAATATGATAGTTTCGATTTTAACACCACTGATGTGGTCGAACGTAACAATTAATTAATTGCGATATCGAGACCGAATAAATTTCGATCTTGATTTCGGAGGACTCAGTAATAATGGTTTCGATTTTGAAAATAAATGAGTCTCGGTTTAAAATTATGGAGACCGATAGTGAGACCAAATAAGTCTCGTTCCGAAGTCTTTATTTCGAAAAAAAAAAATTTCGATTTCAATTCCCGAAACCTCACTAATTACGCTCCAGATTTCGAAAGTACATGATTCTCGGTTTTAAAATGTGGAAAGGACTGATACCGAGACCCGACAAATCTTATTTCCTGTGTCTCGATTGCAAAAATATCATAGTTTTCATTTTAACCGCACTGATACCACTGATGTGTTAACGCAACAATTAATTAAACATTCAAAGTTGTGGATGCCGATATCGAGATCGAATAAATCTCGATCTCGATTACGGAAAACTAAGTAATTATGGTCTCGATTTCGAAAATAAATGAGTCTCGGTTTAAAATTATGTAGACCGATATTGAGACTAAACAAATCTCGTTTTCCGAAGTCTTTATTGCGAAATTGAATCATGATCTCGATTTTAACACTCACTATTCTTTGATGGTTTTAGGTAACAATGATTTAAACATTTCAAAAGTTACGATTTCGATTTCGAAATTAAGGTAGTTTCGATATTAAATCGCAAAAGACCGATATTAAATCTATTAGACAAATCTCGTTTTCTAAATTAAATCATAGCCTCGATTTCAATATTGTTTTACGGCCATGTCTTGATCTGAATTTCCGAAGAGTCACTAATTACGCTCTAGATTTAAAAAAATATCATTCTCGGTTTTAAAATATGAAAGGGACTCATATCGAGATCCGACAAATCTCGTTTTCCTGTGTCTCGATTGCAAAAATAAAAGACAGTTTCGATTTTAACCGAATTATAGCATTAATGTGTTAACGCAACATTTAATTAAATATTCAAAGTAGTGGATGCCGATATCGAATCCAAATAAATCTCGATCTCCATTTTGGAAGATTCAATTATGACGGTTTCTATTTCGAAAATAAACGAGTCTCGGTTTCAAATCGTAGAGACCGATATAGGAATCAGACAAATATCGTTTACCAAAATCTCAATTTTAAAAATAAATCATAGTCTGGAACGCTAAGAATTATTTAGAAATTGAAATATTGAGACCAAATAAGTCTCGATCTCGATTTCCGAAAATTCATTGGTCGAAGATAGTTTATAGTATGGATTTTCACCTGCATTTTCTTTGTTTCTCAAAGCAGAGATTTCAAACTATGAGATCATATGAAATGTTCAATTTTTAAACTGCCCTTGTAGTTTGGGTTAGTTGAAGACATTGATGCGTTAACCGCAAACGTAACAATGAATTAAATATTCACATTTGTGTATGTCGATATCGATACCGAGTTAATTTCGATACTGATTTACGAAGATTCAATTTCGATCTTAATTCGAAAGTAAATCATCGGTTTCAAATTCTGGAGCCGCTATCGGGACTCGTTAAATCTTGTTTCCCGACCGAAGTCTCATTTTCGAAAATAAATCGTAGCCTCGATTTTAAACTACTTATGACAATTGAAACGTTAACGCGACATCGAATTAAATATTGAAAATAGTAAATGTCGATATAGCTCGATAGTTACGGTCTCGATTTCAAAGCTCAATGAGTCTCGATTGCAGATTGCAAAAGAAAAATCTCGATTTCTAATTAATTAGATACTGATTTACGAAGATTCAATTGCGGTCTCGATTTGAAAGTAAATCATCGGTTTCAAATTGTGGAGACCGCTATCGGGACTCGATAAATCTTGTTTTCCGACCGAAGTCTCATTTTCGAAAATGAATCGTAGCCTTGATTTTAAACTATTCATGGCAGTTGAAACGTTAACGCAACATCGAATTAAATATTGAAAATAGTAGAAGTCAATATCGCTCTGGAATTGCGGTCTCGATTTCAAAGCTAAATGAGTCTCGATTTCAGATTGCAAAAGAAAAATTTAGATTTCTAATTAGTTAGATATTGGTTTACGAAGATTCAATTGCGGTATCGAATCGAAAATAAATCATCGGTTTCAAATTGTGGAGACCGCTATCGGGACTCGATGAATCTTGTTTCCAGATCGAAGTCTCAATTTCGAAAATGAATCGTAGCCTCGACTTTAAACTACTCATGGTAATTGAAACGTTAACGCGACATCGAATTAAATATTGAAAATAATTGATGTTGATATCGCTCGATAGCTACGGTTTCGATTTCATAGTTAAATGAGTCTCGATTTTAGATTGCAAAAGAAAAATCTCGATTTCTAATTAATTA
>MU183712.1:56368-68300 GCA_016904865.1 Pissodes strobi
CGATTTCAAATTGTGGATACCTTTCTGAGGATTGTTTTCGAAACTGATATCTGACCAACTTTTTATTTTCAAATGTAAATGGGTGATATTTGTAAGAAAATATGATTCAGTAGAAAAAATGATTTATTAATGATATATTGTTACTTTTTAAACCTCCCTTTTAATAAAATATTAGCGTTCATTCAACCAGGATTTAAATATTCGAAAATAGATAAATATTCGAAATTAGATATTAAAATCGAATAAATTTCGATCTCGATTTTGGAAGACTCAATAATTACGGTTTTGATTTAAAAAAATGAAATGAGTGAATTAAATAATAAATAATGTGATTATGCGATATAGAGACCGAATGAATTTAGATTTCAATCTCTGAAGACTCAATTACGGTTTCGATTACGAAAATAATGGTCTCGATTTCAAATTGTGGATACCTTTCTGAGGATTGTTTTCGAAACTGACATCTGAGCCAACGTTTTATTTTCAAATATAAATGGGTGATATTTATAATAAAATATGATTCAGTAGAAAAAATGATTTTTCAATGATATACCACACTCATATTGTTACTTTTTAAACCTCCCTTTTAATAAAATATTAGCGTTCACTCAACCAGGAATTAAATATTCGAAATTGGGGATGTCGATATCAAAATCGAATAAATTTCGATCTCGATTTTGGAAGACTCTTTTATGTAAACACACACACACCAAGTCGTGATTTAATACAATTGTGCTTCCTGCAAAAAAATTACGGTCGTAAACGTGCAGTAGAAGAGTTTTTCGTCTTTAGAAAACCGCTGCTCAAGAACCGACACTTAAAGGAGCAAATAGTACAACGTTGTGGGGCTACATACAGTGGCGTACTCAATTTTTTTTAGAAATTGTTATTATTATCAAGCTTCATACATGCGGTATATCAAACAAAAACACCCTAATATCATTGCGAAATTAATCAGGTTTCAACATGTGGGTATTTCTCGTTAAGAAATTGTGGTTTTTGAGACACCTGATACATTCCTAACTAATGGACGCACATAATATTTTCAAAAAGATCAAGAAAAACTGCATGAGATTCATTTGGTGAATTGTACAAGCCCTTCATGTATATAAATAGTACCAAAAATCACATTTTAGATACTACATGCTAACAAAGTGTCTTAAAACTAATATCTTTACGTAAATTCAAAACTGTACCACCCGTTCGCCTATTTTCACTAGTCAAGCGATCAGTGTTTTAATTATCTATAATTAATTCATGTGTCGCAGCGATATGGTTTACATATTCATAAACTATATATCTTCGGGTCCATCCTATACTTAATCATTCATGCTTCATAATTAGTTAGAATCTACCAGCGTTACACACACACTTGAGAATCCTACACGCTCTTGAGGATCTTATTCTCAGGAGGAGGCTATCGACGTCAATGAAAAACGTCTCAGCAGGCAAAGAAACCCAGAATTGGAACAACCACCCCTGGCTTATCCTTTGGGGCTTACCACCTAAATAGGTACCGTTAGCGCACGTATTATATCTGAAAAAGCCTATTCCCTTCCCATTATATTTATTGGATTGCGAATATATGAAATTTGAGGGTATAATTGTTCAAATACATGGCATCATCTGTCTCTCCCTCAAACTGAAAGCAAAGCCCGGATCTAAAAGGAATTTTATATACATATTTACGAGGTAAATAGGTACTGCAAACGCACGTATATCTGGAAAAGCCTATCCCCTTCCTATTACATTTATTAGAAGGAGAATATTTGAAAGCTAAGTGTATAATTGTTCAAAAATATGGCACCAGCTGTCTCTCCCTCAAACTGAAAACACGGAATGAATCCAAAAGAAAGTTTATATAGATAATTTACGAGCTTAATAGGTACTGCTAACGCACGTATATCTAAAAAAGCCTATTCCATTTCCATTATATTTATTAGATTGTGAATGTCTGAAATGTGAGGGTATTATTGTTCAAAAACACGGCATCAGCTGTCTCCTGTCTCTCCCTCAAACTGAAACCAAGGCCTGAATCCAAAAGGAATTTTATATAGATAAATTACGAGGTAAATAAGTACTGCTAACGCACGTACATCTGAAAAAGATTATTTCCTTCCCATTATATTTATTAGACTGCGAATATCTGAAATGTGAGGGTATTATTGTTCAAAAACACGGCATCAGCTGTCTCTCCCTCAAACTGAAACCAAGGCCTGAATCCAAAAGGAATTTTATATAGATAATTTACGAGGTAAATAAGTACTGCTAAAGCACGTATATCTGAAAAAGCCTATGCCCTTCCCATTATATTTATTAGACTGTGAATATCTGAAATATGAGGGTATTATTGTTCAAAACACGGCATCAGCTGTCTCTCCCTCAAATTGAAAGCAAGGCATGAATCGAAAAGGAATTTTATATAGATAATTTACGAGCTAAATAAGTACTGCTAACGGACGTATATCTGAAAAAACCTATTCTCTTCCTATTATATTTATTAGAATGAGAATCTTGGAAAGCTAAGTGTATAATTGTTCAAAAATATGGCATCAGCTGTCTCTCCCTCAAACTGAAAACACGGAATGAATCCAAAAGGAAGTTTATATAGATAATTTACGAGCTAAATAGGTACTGCTAATGCACGTATATCTGAAAAAGCCTATTCCCCTCCCATTATATTTATTAGATTGCGAATATCTGAAATTTGAGGGTATTATTGTTCAAAAACACGACATCAGCTGTCTCTCCCCCAAACTGAACGCAAGGTATGAATTCAAAAGGAATTTTATATAGACAATGTACGAGCTAAATACCTACTGCTAACGCACGTATATCTAAAAAAGCCTATTTCCCTCCCATTATATTTATTAGATTGTGAATATCTGAAATTTGAGGATATTATGGTTCAAATATATGACATCAGCTGTCTCTCCCTCAAACTGAAAACACGGAATGAATCCAAAAGGAAGTTTATATAGATAATTTACGAGCTAAATAGGTATACTGCTAATGTACGTATATCTGAAAATGCATGTTCCTCACCTATTGTATTTATTAGATTGCGAATATCTGAAATTTTAGGGTATTATTGTTCAAAAACACGGCATCAGCTGTCTCTCCCTCAAATTGAAAGCAAGGCATGAATCCAAAAGGAATTTTATATAGATAATTTACGAGGTAAATAAGTACTGCTAGCGCAGGAATATCTGAAAAAAACCCATTCCCTTCCCATTATATTTTTTTAGACTGCGAATATCTGAAATGTGAGGGTATTATTGTTCAAAAACACGGCATCAGCTGTCTCTCCTTCAAACTGAAAACACGGAATGAATCCAAAAAAAAGTTTAGGATCATATTCTCAGGAGAAGGAGGCTATCCACGTCAATGCAGTCTTGAGAAAGGCTATTAAAGGAAGAAAAGAGACAAGGAAGACCTGAACAACCCGGAAAGTAGACAGGACAGAGACAATTGCACACTATTCGTAGGCAGAAAGACCGCCCCTCCACCGGCATCAGCAGATCGAAGGGCGGAAAACGGACACCATCTGATAGCAGTACGCCTGAATAGCAGGCAAAGAAACACAGGGTTGGAACAACCACCTCTTGCTTATACTATGGGGTGGCACTACGGGGTATTGTTGGAATAGTCCACACTGATTCTCATCGGATAACAATCAAACCAGGCTGATACAGAACGCCATAATGACGTCTGTAGATAAGCTTATGGAAGACGAACGTGGGATGTGCAGCCAGGCCAGGCTGGCTTCAAGTCATTTGCGCTGACGACGCGACCATGATATAGCTTAAGGACGTAGCAGCCGTCCTAAAGCCGTGGAAGAGACTTAAACTCAGCTGAGTTGATATGCCAAGACCACACATATGCATCGCATACATACCCGATGACAACCATAAACAATTGACATCGAAAGTGGCACATATGAACCCCAGTCTAAACAACCAAGAGTGGGTAAATCTACACTGGGAAGAGCCAGGTCCACGCCAAACCAGGACATTCATCATCAATGACGACTCTGAAAGGGTGGACAGGTGTCATTCCATGCTGAGCCACGGTGGGAACGAAGAGACGCCCTACAAGAACGGGAGGTTGGAACTTCCACCAAAGCATCTCAAAGGGAAGCTGAAGGTAGGGGGTTGATCCTGCCTTTACATGAGTCTCCAAACCTGGGACTGGGTTGGTGGAAGTAACAGCCTTAACATCGGGTGGCAGAGAGGGAGCCAAATCCCTCTCCAAAATGTCGCACCTCGACCAGACCCCCTGATGGCAAAAGGAAAATCCTTCTCTGGCTAGGGGATTAAACGGTCGAAAAACCAAGGCGATAGGCCCCTCTTGGAGAAGCAGACTGGGAAGAAAGATGGAAATCTTTTTGCAGGACAATCTGCAACATGCCGAGGTTACCTATATATGTCCTTGGCAAAACTTTCAATGGAGGAAGGGTAGATATCGCTCTTCTTCAGGCAAGCACAAGCATAATACGAGCCCTAGGTAAAACATCAGGTAAGATAATTTACTCTTGAAATAAACCCAGAGCATGTCTTAATCAAAAGCAACATGAAATTTTTCAAAATTATGGCGACAGTACTTGCGAAATACACACGGGACAGGGCACAACGGATATGAACATATGCTTTGCCTACTTTCTTGGGGACGCTGAAGTAAACCAAACCTCTCCAATTAAAGTGCGGAACTTGATCGCCTACAGTCGGAGGAAGAACACCCATATAATAGTTGGATGTGATGTCAATGAGCACCATACAGCGTGGGGCAGCACGGACACCAACCAGAGAGGTGAGTTTATTTATTTATTTATTTTATTTATAAATAAAACAGAAAGCGGTAAAACCGATGAGTCTGTTTACAATAAAACAATAGTCAAAATTTAGTTCAAGTTTGTCGAACTGCATTTTTCTTTGATGCATAATGTACCAACACACCACCAATGTCTTCCATTTTTGAGTCAAGACGGTTTTTAAAAGTTGTTCAGTGCACTCACTATTTCTTCAGTCAGGGAGTTCCACTTATACACTATCCTGTTACTTAAAAAAAATTTTTTTTGGTAGTTTGTTTGCCCTTTGTTTATTAAGTTTTTTGGAGAGACCTCGAAGATTCTGAAGATGGTTTAGGGAGAAAATTTTGTGGATGTTCCCGTTGTAGTGGTTATTCTCTCTTCCAATGATGTTAACCCTAATTGCTTTATCCTGGCTTCATATCCGGTGTTGTGGAATTCCTTTGGAAACTTAGTAAATCTTCTTTGTACCCCTTCCAACAAGTTTATGTTTTTGATAAAATATGGATTCCAAACTGTGTGTGCATACTCAATCTTTGGTCTTATGTATGTCTTATACAGCTGAAGAATCATTTGTGGACCAGCATTATTGAATGCTACTCTAGCCAAATACGCGAATTGGCCTTTTTCACAATAGAAGCAATGTGTTTGTCCCATTTCAGGTCATTTGATATTATAATGCCTAGATCCTTATATGACTGGACATGTTGCAACACACAACCATCCAGAATATATTGGTTTCCTAGATCTTCTGGACTTATGGATAACACTACACATTTGTCAGCATTTAGCTTCATCTGCCAATTTTTGGACCTTGTCTCAATTGTTGCTAGATCGTCTTTCATGTCAGAATATTGGCTCGATGCATCGCAATATAACTTGGTGTCATCTGCAAAGAATGATATATTGGTCTTAATTTCTTTACCCAGGTCACTAACATACAACAAGAATAAGAGTGGTCCCAGCACAGATCCCTGTGGTACTCCACTAATCACGTCCCGAAAGGAAGAGCATTCTCCATTTACTCTCACCGTAAAGGTCCTGCCTCGTATAAAGTTGCCTATCCATTTGTGCAGACAACCCCTTATTCCAAAGTGCTCCAATTTGTACAGGAGCCTTTTAAAAGGTACCTTGTCAAAGGCTTTCTCGTAGTCTAGGTAGACTACATCTGTTGGTATATTTTTATCATAGTTTGCAGTCCAATCATTCAAACATCGAAGCATATTAGTTATTGTTGATTAATTTTTCTGGAAGACATCCTGGTTGTCCGGCAAGATTTCATTTATAAATGAAAACTCTGCCAGTTCCTTCACTATAATTTTTTCCATCAGTTTACTGACTGAACTTGTTAAGCTTACTGGCCTGTAGTTTTCAGGTTTAAATCTGTCCCCCTTTTTATAGATCGGTGTAATAATGGCTTTCTTCCAAGTGGTTGGTATAGTTCCAGGGGGAAATTGATTCATTCATTGCAAGACTTAGAGGTGTTTTTAGACTCTCTGCACACTTGTTTAAAAATATGGATGGAATTTCATCAGGTCCAGGACTTGAGTCGGTTTTAAGGTCTGATATTGCTTCTTTGACTTTCTCTGGAGTGAAGTTTATAGTATGCAGTGTGCTTATGTTCCTGTAGCTGTTGGGAAGATCTGATTGTTTGTTTGGTGTACATGTTCTTAAATTGGTCTGCAAACATTTCTGCAGTGTCGAAATTATTTTCTACTTATCCTTTAGGGTAATTTTTGGTAACTTTGGAATTTAGACTTTTGCTTACATACTTATAGAATTTTTTGTTTGATTTTGATTGAACTATGTTTTGTTCGTGACATATTCTTGCATTAGAAATTGTGTTTTTTAGTTTGTTGTTCTGGAGTTTGTATGCCTGATAGTTCTCGTCTGTAGTGTTATGTCTATACATATCCCAAAGCCTGCGTTTTTTGTCTATCTCCTTGAAGATGGTTGCAGTTATCCATGGTTTCTGCGGATTTTTCCTTATGAATTGGAGTGGGATAAAGGTGTCGATGGTTTTGTTGATGATTTTCTCACACAATTCATATTTTGTGAGGTTGGTATTTGTGTTATCGAAGTTTTGCTCGCTTATGTAATTGTTGATGGCATTATAATCTGCCTTCCAAAAGTTTCGTGTTCTATTTTTAAACGTTTCCTTGCCTTTTGCCTTTATTTGAGATGTACCAGTAATTACTACATGGTCGCTGTGTCCAATTGGAGAAGAACTTTTTAAGTCATATATTAAGTTTTTTTCACTTACCAGTAGGAGATCAAGCAGAGACTGCTGAGTTCCTCTTATTCTTGTGTTAAAATTTACCATTTGGTAGGCATTTGTTTCTTTAAACCCATCTAGGAACTCTTCTGCTTGTGCGTTCTGTTTAGCTGTTTGAAGACTATCCCAGTTTATCTCACCAAAAATTATGGTTTTATTTTTATTAGAAAAGGCAGTTTAATTACTTTGACCAATTCTGAGTTTATTTCTGCTTTGACATAATCAGTTCTATATATGCAACCAAGAAGTATCCTTGCACCACCTACGTTAACTTTCACCCACAAAGACTCCACAGGAGCAGGAATATCATATTTATTTTCAGTTGATGAGTGAATTTGGTTATTGTTTTCTATTTCTTTGATTTATATCAGTATAGCTCCTCCTTCTTTGGCTTTTCTATCTTTACGGAATATACGATATTCAGGCAAATTGATTAAACCGTCAGGAATGTTTTCATTGAGCCAAGTTTCAGTTATGCAGCTAAAAGTGGGGCTACTTCTTTGTATATTTGCTTTCCATTCATCAATTTTATTTTTTATAAACACAGGTTTGAATACCAATAGGTTACTTCAACTGTAGTGGGTGAAATGTTTAGTTTTTTGAATTTGGTTTAATAGAAACAATCCTAGGCGTTCCACGAACATATTTTATTTTCAGATGCTGTTCTCCTTGATTTGTTCGAGCTTCCAGTTCTTGTATCAACTCTTTCATATAGGTACTGTCTTTGGGCCTCAGTTTGATCCCCTTTAATATAAGTTGTGTTTGTCAATGCTGACAGTTTGCTCTTTTGCTTTAATATATTTAATGCTTCTTCTTTATTTGGAAATATTATTTTAAAGGGTCTCACTTTGTGTTCTTCATATTTTCTTATTCTCATTATCTTTAGATTATTTATATTTATATTTGAATTTACCTCCTTTAAGATTTGATGAACCTTATTTTTATCCTTCTCTATTCTATCTTCCCTGGTAGAGTATTCTGAAACTTCCAACACACCAAAGAGGAGCACATTTTGTGCCCTTATTTCTCGTTCTTGCAGTTCATACAGTGTTGGTTCAAGGTTCGAATTGCTCCCAATTGGTTTAGCTATGACTTTATTTTCCAGGTTTTTGATGTCCTGTTTGAGGGCATCCAATGATGGTTGAAAATCTGTAGTCTGCTGATTGGATTTCTCTTTTAACTTGTTTTCCCGTTCCTTGAATTCTTGAGTAAGTGATTTTGTCTTTTGTTCGAAAGTTTTGGCCACATCTGCATAACTAGTGGCAACAATGTTTATTTCGATTGTTTACAAGGGAACCGTAACGCTGTATTTGTGAGAAATAGTTTAGAATTCTTGTGTTTTAGGAAGAAACTTTGTTTCCGTTTATGCCTTGCACTTTTAACAAGACGCCGTATCACTTTTCGCGAATTATTTTTCCGAAAATCACGATAAATTTCGACTTTGTTTATGCTAGAAAATCGACAACAACAGGCGATGTTGCCGGTTCGCACTAACTCTTTAGTTATTATAGAATAATTATTTACTAGGGGAGGGTCTGGTTGTTAATAACAGGGGCTCCGAACCAACCTTTGTAACTGCCAATAAGCATAAAGTATTGGATCTAACGATCAGTTATAATCTCTTATCCCCACCCTTTACAATTGTATAATAATTATGATTGCGGTTCGTTGCAATATTTTGAACTAAGTTTTCGAATTAATTAATTTATATTTGTATTATTTGTATTTGTAATTTGTATATTGCATCGAGTTTTAATTGAGGCTCGTTCGATTTTATCGCCAAAAAAATCGAGGTTTTGCGATACGCTAGTGACAGTGAATGAGCCTAAATTTTAGTCCGCTCGATCTAATAATAATAATAATAATAATAATAATAATAATAATAATAATAATAATAAATGCTTATTTATTTAGCCAATTGTACAATTTAAAATCTTAAATACAAAAACACATATAAATGTAAATAAACAAACAGTTATCCACAAAAGGAAGCCCTTGTTAGTGGATAATCAACAATAATTAAATTTCCACACGAAAAAGCTACTTTAGTAATAATAATTATTAATAATATCACATTCAAATATGGTTTTAGTAAATATCTTCAACGAGACTCAAAGCAGGCACGCCACTGTCGAAGGGGTCCAAGAAATGAGGCAGTTAGGCAAATCGATGGTTAAACAAACACTTATTAGGACCTTTTCTTCGCTCTCTGCCTGAGACATTCCGACACCCCGGGTAGTAAAGTGACATTAGTGACAAGTGGCGCACATGTGTTTACCGAATTCCGCTAAACGCATTCTTCCCGACCGCACCATCGGGCAAGTTCTTTGAACCAGTACTATTTTCGATGCACACATGTACAAAAGGAGAAATAGACATTTCAAATAATCCACTGGTTTTAATTTCATTATATTATTTGCGTTTTTTAGTTGTATTTAGCTCAATATTATTTATACCCCTCGTCAGTTGCTAATTCTTTATACAGCATGATCTGTCCCAATCGACAAAAACACTCCAGCACTTTGCCAGTTTTATTCACGGACGAGAAGAAATAAGGTGGCAAGTACTCATGGATGATATCCTTTCTACGGTACGAATAACAATTTCGACCTAAAAAACATGAATTCGTGCCTTAAGAGAAACTTCAATTTCGGTAAAGAAAAGGTTTCATATCTTGTCATTTTCTAAAAAGTGCACAATACAGTATATTTAAATATTATGAAGAAACTAGAAATTTCTCAATATTCTCGTGTAGTTTTTCGAAATCTGCATACAATTTCCTACATTTATGAAGGTTTTCAATGATTTTATTGCAAAACTTACATTTTTCCCATTAGTGTGAAAATTGGGTTTCAATTTCTGTTAAATGCTGGAAACTGCATAGGCATATATATTTGAGGATTATGGAGGAATTTAATATTTTTCAACAATTTAGTGTCAATTTTCGAAATCTACGTCAAATTTCCTATTTGTGTTGATATTCTGAAGACTTTAGTGGAAAATTAGAATATTTTTAATTTGGGTAAAGAAAAGGTTTCAAATTATTCATTTTCTAAAAAGTGCACAATACAGTATATTTGGACCCCGTTATGCATCACTTGACCAAGCGACATAATAGAGTTTTTTGAGATATTGGTGCCATCTAGGAGGTAAAGGTGGTATTTATCTTGGAAAAAATCAAGAACGTACAGAACCCTACCATTTTCCTATATTCAACAATAAATCTAAACGCCAATCAGCCCATATGGTTAGGGCAATTTTGCATTACTCGACTAAGTGTAGCTTAAGCAGACAAATTTTAATTTCTCTAGTTTGATTTTTGCATAAACGAACCAACCGCCAGTTACTCTGGCGCTTGGCCGACTGATGCAAATCTTGTAATTCCGTCGCGGGCTTTTATCCGTTTATGAATACCTGGGTATCCACACATCTAAAAGGGATAAAGGACATTGTTATATGTGATTAGAAGGTGAGGCAGGTCGCGGGGCGCAAGAAGTTGTATTAAACAGGATACAACTTCTTGCGCCCCGCGACCTGTACGATCAGATATGAGTTCTTGCAAAACTTTGATTCTTTGGTCTGTCTTCTGTGGGGGACAAATCAGGAATAATAAGATCGTCCTTATGTTGAAAGCAATAATGGATGCTCACCCTACATCAGTATAAGGTTTTTAACATCTGGCCATAGCTACCTCCCTAATGACGAAGATTTTGGGGACATTGAATGTGCTCTGAAACTACAGCAGAGACTTTACTCGCTAGCGGATTACATCAATGTGATGACAATTTGTAGACGTAAAAATCCACTGATTGTACACTGAATGCAAAAAGAGCAATTCTTCAGCAGTGCCAGTTTAGGAAAAAACGATTGTGAACAGAAAAAAATTAAATAAATTGGCTTAAGTTAAAGAAATTGAAATCCTACAGAAAAACCATTCAACATTGTTGTAAAAAATAACTTTGGTGATGATGCGCAGGAAGTCAATTTAGAGAAGAAAAGAGACAGGCCTTCAGAAGTGAAAAAAAAATTCAGTGAACTTCCAAAAAACCTCTCGCCAAATGGTAAGCTAATCGCTGAAAAAAAAGCTTCAGGATTTGAAATTTCTCCTCAATTTAATACCGTAAGATGAGAAAAAGTTCTATAAAAATCTGATTGATGATCTAAATATTGATGAAGATGTTATTGTGGATGGGTATATTGCTGAATTAGATTTTGACTATGAAAAGAAGACATGGAAGACTGAAAAAAATGTTTTAGTACCTAGTTAAGTATTCTATTCAATGTTAGTTTCGGTTTAAATAAATATCTTACTTTTGCAAATACGGATTTTTTTTGTCACGTACCCTGTTCTTCAAAATTAAAAATAGACATATTTTAAAAAATATTAAGACGTAAAAATAAATTATTATTACTTCGTACCAATATTGAAACTTAGTAGTTTAGCAAAACATGACCAACCGCCGAATTTGGTTGATAGTCAAATAATGCAAAACGGCAAAAACAGGTAACCACGAAAAACGGTGAATGACCAAGCGTCTTTTTTGTCCATAAAACATATCAAAATGCGTTATTTTGCAATAGTTTTTTAAACTCAAATTTTACTCAATGTACTAAACTTTCATGCGAAAAAAAAAGTTCAAATGGATCAATATTTGATTTTTAAAGAAGCAAGAAAGTTAAAGCCAGTTTTCTCAAAACTATTGATTTGGCGGTTGGTCAAGTGATGCACAACGGGGTCCATTTAAATATTATGAAAAGAAGAGATTTCTCAACATTCTCGTGTGGTTTTTCGAAATCTGCATAAAATTTCCTACATTTATGAAGGTTTTCAATGATTTTAGTGCAAAACT
>MU183712.1:68310-116386 GCA_016904865.1 Pissodes strobi
TTTTTTCAATTTGGGTAAAGAAAAGGTTTCAAATCTTGTCAATTTCTAACAAGTGCAATGCAGTATAATTAAATATTATGAAGAAACTAGAAATTTCTCAACATTCTCGTGTAGTTTTTCGAAATCTGCATAAAATTTCCTACATTTATGAAGGTTTTCAATGATTTTAGTGCAAAACTTACAATTTTTCCATTAGTGTGAAAATAGGGTTTCGATTTCTGTTAAATGCTGCAAACTGCATAGGCATATATATTTGAAGATTATGGAGAAATTTAATATTTCTGAACATTCTAGTGTCGATTTTCGAAATCTACGTCAAATTTCCTATTTATGATGCTATTTCGAAAAACTTTAGTGGAAAATTAGAATTTTTTCAATTTGGGTAAAGAAAAGGATTCAAATCTTGTCAATTTTTAACAAGTGCAATACAGTATAATTAAATATTATGAAGAAACTAGAAATTTCTCAACATTCTCGTGTAGTTTTTCGAAATCTGCATTAGATTTCTTACATTTATGAAGGTTTTCAGTGATTTTAGTGCAAAACTTACATTTTTCCCATTAGTGGGAAAATAGGGTTTCGATTTCCGTTAAATGCTGGAAACTGCATAGGCATATGTATTTGAAGATTATGGAGGAATTTAATATTTCTCAACATTCTAGTGTCGATTTTCGAAATCTACGTCAAATTTCCTATTTATGATAATATTTTGAGAGACTTTAGTGGAAAATTAGAATTTTTTCAATTTGGGTAAAGAAAAGGTTTCAAATCTTGTCAATTTCTAACAAGTGCAATGCAGTATAATTAAATATTATGAAGAAACTAGAAATTTCTCAACATTCTCGTGTAGTTTTTCGAAATCCGCATAAAATTTCCTACATTTATGAAGGTTTTCAATGATTTTAGTGCAAAACTTACATTTTTCCCATTAGTGTGAAAATAGGGTTTCGATTTCTGTTAAATGCTGGAAACTGCATAGGCATATGTATTTGAAGATTATGGAGGAATTTAATATTTCTCAACATTCTAGTGTCAATTTTCGAAATTTACGTCAAATTTCCTATTTGTGATGATATTTTGGGAGACTTTAGTGGAAAATTAGAATTTTTTTAATTTGGGTAAAGAAAAGGTTTCAAATCTTGTCATTTTCTAGAAAGTGCACAATACAGTATATTTAAATATTATGAGGAAACTAGAAATTTCTCAACATTCTAGTGTAGTTTTTCGAAATCTGCATGAAATTTCCTACATTTATGAAGGTTTTCAATGATTTTAGTGCAAAACTTACAATTTTTCCACTAGTGTGAAAATAGGGTTTCGATTTCTGTTAAATTCTGGAAACTGCATAGGCATATATATTTGAAGATTATGGAGGAATTTAATATTTCTTAACATTCTAGTGTCGATTTTCGAAATCTACGTCAAATTTCCTATTTATGATGGTATTTTGAAAGACTTTAGTCGAAAATTAGAATTTTTTCAATTTGGGTAAAGAAAAGGTTTAAAATCTTGTCAATTTCTAAAAAGTGCACAATACAGTATATTTAAATATTACGAAGAAACTAGAAATTTCTCAACATTCTCGTGTAGATTTTCGAAATCTGCGTAAAATTTCCTACCTATTTGAAGGTTTTCAATAATTTTAGTGCAAAACTTACATTTTTCCTATTAGTGTGAAAATAGGGTTTCGATTTCTGTTAAATGCTGGAAACTGCATAGGCATATATATTTGAAGATTATGGAGGAATTTAATATTTCTCAACATTCTAGTGTCTATTTTCGAAATCTACGTCAAATTTCCTATTTATGATAATATTTTGAGAGACTTTAGTGGAAAATTAGAATTTTTTCAATTTGGGTAAAGAAAATGTTTCAAATCTTGTCATTTTCTAGAAAGTGCACAATACAGTATATTTAAATATTATGAAAAAACTAGAAATTTCTCAACATTCCCGTGTAGTTTTTCGAAATCTGCATAAAATTTCCTACATTTATGAAGGTTTTCAATGATTTTATTGCAAAACTTAAATTTTTCCCATTAGTGTGAAAATAGGATTTTGATTTCTGTTAAATGCTGGAAACTGCATAGGAATATATATTTGAAGATTATGGAGGAATTTAATATTTCTCAATATTCTAGTGTCGATTTTCGAAATCTACGTCAAATTTGGATAATATTTTGAGAGACTTTAGTGGAAAATTAGAATTTTTTCAATTTGGGTAAAGAAAAGGTTTCATATCTTGTCATTTTCTAAAAAGTGCACAATACAGTATATTTAAATATTATGAAGAAACTAGAAATTTCTCAACATTCTTGTGTAGTTTTTCGAAATCTGCATAAAATTTGCTACATTTATGAAGGTTTTCAATGATTTTAGTGCAAAACTTACATTTTTCCCATTAGTGTGAAAATAGGGTTTCGACTTCTGTTAAATGCTGGAAACTGCATAGGCATATATATTTTAGGATTATGGAGGAATTTAATATTTCTCAACATTCTAGTATCGATTTTCGAAATCTACGTCAAATTTCCTATTTATGATGATATGTTGAGAGACTTTAGTGGAAAATTAGAATTTTTTCAATCAGTGGCATAACTAGAAATTTCGGCCCCCCGCAATTTTTTTTGGGGCCCCCTCGGCGCCCTTATATTCCAGAGCTTTTCCTTTTTAGGGCCTCTCTTAGGCAGGCCCCTCCCCGCATTGCGGGGGCTGGCGGGGGTGTAGTTACGCCACTGAGAGAAACCCATATGAAGGGCTAAGTCCCTTTTGCATAAATGTGTTATTCGGTTAGCCAAGGTTCTATGAATGCGTTGAGTAATAATAAGAAACGTAATCGTATTATTAAAAATAAAACCGCCATAACCAGTAAAAATGTTTCTCAAACTAACCAAAACCGGCAACCCCAGAAACGGATCGGGTTACTCCGTCCAATGCCACTTCTTATAAACGAAACTGACACCGGCCTGACAGTGTCGATTTCTTCGAGAGTTATTGCGGTTGATAATTCAGTCGTTATTATGGTGAAACGAATACGTATTAATACGGAATTCGACGAATAACACGTTTGAAATTATTGTATTTAAATAATGAAATACTTTCAATATTAGACTAAATAAACTTACGTTCAGACACTCTTTTGCCAAACCCAAATAAAATCAAGTTGACAATAACGCAAATGAGAAATAGGCTAAGGCTAAATCCTATAAAATATATTAAAAATGATGATATTCATGAACCTTGACTTGAAAGTATAAAAAAGAGCATCTTGTATAAAAAAATTGAACGAAAAATAGAAAAAAAAATAATAATGGACGATTTGGGTTTAGTTTGGGTTAGAAATGTAGACCTTGAGAGTAACAAAGGCGATTTAAAAAAAAATGAGAAAACCCTAAAATCGATATTTTAAGTTATGCAACTATCTCGAAAAATTCGAAACAATAAAAAATATTTACAAAAATGCGCTTTTACTAAGATTTAAAGCAAAAAATTAGATGAAAACATGATAGTATCCGAAAAGAAAACGAATAATATAGAAAACGCACAATATTTTCTAAATTAAGAAATAAAACATCATCAAGATTACGAAACACTAAAAAAGTAATAAACCCTGAGTAAAAATAGGGATGAAATGAAATATTGAAAATTTAGGTCAGAAATGTATTCATTTTGGTGAAAAGTAGGAAAAAGGAGCTGTTTGGGTTAATTTGGGCTAAAAATTTATAAAACAAGCGAAAAATGTGAAAACAGCTGATCAAGGAATTGCAAGAAAAAAATGAACTGTTGAAAGAATTACTCGAATGAAATAAAGAGAAACCTGTAAGAAAGTTATATACTGAAACTGTAATCAATAATTTTAAGCCAATATCAACACGAGTTCCCAAAATTATTGTTAAAAAAGTTGACAAACACAAAGATGAAATAAATGCCAGGAAAAGTGTTGCAGAGTGTATAACAATTCAGGCTAAACAAATACAAGAGAAGAAAAATGAAGATGTCATTATTAGTTGCATGGATATGGAAAATGTAACAGCCACAGAAAACTTACTTAAACAGGAACTAAATACCTTTTGTGAAATTGAAATAGAAAAGCTGGCTAATCCCAAAATTACAATTATTGGAATTGATAACTATACTAATATGGACCAAGCCACTATAGGTAAGGTGTTACATATGTACAAAAACAGCACAACAAAACTCAGTACTGTTTTCATGGAAGTACCATCTGAAATATATAAGCACATAAGAGAAAATAAAGACAGAGTATTTTTTGTAGGTGATCAAAATTGCAAAGTGTTTGACTTGATAAACATAAGACCGTGCGTTTCGTGCTGCAGCTGTCATAACAAATGCTGCAGGAATGAAGCTGCTTGGTGACTTTAATGTTGATATTTTAGAACCTGATAACATAAGCCAAGAGTTTCTCTGTAATTTCTTAGAGAAAGGTTATCTTCCTGGTATAGTCGGTATCACTAGACCATCAAATCAAACCAATAAAGGATCTTGTATTGATAATATCTACATTAAAACTAAAAATATTAACACAGTCACATATAAATTACTGACTGACTGATCACTATCCAATTTTTGTTGAAATAAATAAGTTGTAAGCTGAAAGAAAATTACCAAATACCAGAATAAATTATAATAAATAAAATAAAATAGCAAGAACAATAGACTGGAGAAAAACAATATTAATACAAGATCCTAACACAACAACAGATAAATTAATAAATAAAATAAAAACTTGCATACAGTTGTAAGTAAAAATGATCAAAAACAACAAAGGAAAAGCTGGATAACAGATGCTATTATAAAATCATGTCGTACTAAAGAATTTTTATATCACTTATGACAAAAAGATTGTACAAATGAAGAACTAAAAAAACAATACAAATAATATACCAAAATACTAGACAAGGTAATTTTGGATGCCAAGATTAAATATGAAAAAAAAAACAAATTGAAAATAATTCGAACAATCCCAAAAAACTCTGGGGAATTATTAACGAAAAAATTGAAAAAAAAAAGAAAACAAATGATACTATTAATAATTATATTAATGCAGAGGGTGAAAAAGTAACAGATAATGTGACAATTGCTGGCAATATGAATAAATATTTCTGTGAAATAGGTCAAAAATTGAGTGAAAAAAATGTACAACAAACAAATGCTAAACCAAGGTTACCAGAGGTGAACTGTAATACTATTTTCTTAAAACCAACTAGCGTGCAAGAGGTTGTCAGTATAATTAACAATTTGACTAACATAAATCTATTGCAAAACTTACAAAATAAATTACTAAACATTTATAATATACATTTGAAGCATTGAAATACCACTATAGTTTTAAAAAAAATACATATCTCGCCTCTGCTAGTATTACTCCAAGTAAAAACCTGATTGTTCCAAAAAATAAGAAAAGAGTAAGTGAGAAAAATTCGTACCAAAAGGCAATTCAGACTTTCAATAATTTGCCAAATGAATACAAATTATTGTATGTAGATAAAAGATCACATGTAAATACATATGTTGAAAAATTGGATGAAATCTAATTGAGTTCTAAAGTTTATTTACTGTTACTAATGTACTTTCATATCTTTTATAATAGAATAAGAAATTTTCTTGGTAGCTCAATCAAGAAAACTTTAATTTTAGTTAGTATGTAAGATTTTTTATTGTGATATTTTTGTTATGTTTCTTTTTTTTCTTGAAACTGGACCTGCGTATAGATAACTGTGTTCAGGGTTTTACAGTTTTTTTGTATAATTTACTGTAAATCTTTTCTCGTTAAATAAATACTAAATACTAAAGAAGAAAATTATAATAATATAAATTATGCAAAAACTATCTAAATATAAAAAATTTACGATTTAATGCAGAAAATGTTACAAGACCATGAAGATAAAAGGCAAATAAATAAATAAATAAAATAAATAAATAAATAAACAGGCCTTTATTTTATACTTGGCGAAGTTCAGCATAGCTGCTTGCTTAACCAAGTATTCAAAAACAATATAGTGCAAAAAAGTAAATAAGTAAATCACAATACAAGTCACAATGCGATTACAAATCACAGAAATCTATCCACATATTTTTTTAACAGTTCAATCTTATAATTTTTTTTAAACTGAAGAAAAGACATACTGTCAAACCCCCCAAGCATTTCAGTGTTTAAAAATTTAGGACCCAAGTATGAAAAAGAGCGCTGGAAAAGAGCTGTATGGTGTTGGGGCACTTGATATTGGCTGGAAAATCTAGTGCTACGATTATGTATAGTATTTCTTAGTTGTAGTTTTTCATAAATGTATAAGGGAGTTTTATTTTTCAAAAGCTTATACAAGAAAGAAGCAAAATTAAGCTTTACCCGGTCTTCAACATTCAACCACCTTAGTTCACAAAGCTTATGACTTACATGATCTCGCAGTCTCAATCCATACACAAAACGAACACATGAGTTTTGAATCTTCTGAAGTTTCCTCTTGCCAATAATATCCAGAAAGGGTACATAAACAAAATCGCAATAATTGCAATTTGAGAGAACTAATGTTTCACATAATTGTGTAGTATATTAGCAGTCAAAAAGTGCCGGCTTTTATATAAGTTTCTTAAAGACATGTAACACCTTTGAAGGACCTTGGAAAGATGAGACCTAAAACGAAGTTGTTGATCGAGTATCAGACCCAAGTTCTTATATTCAGAGACCGATTTTATTTTGATGTCATTCATGTTTACCTGTAAGCTTTGTGATGCCCATTCGCGGCCTGGTCCAAAGTACATAATTGCAGATTTGCTAGGATTGATTTTAAGACCATTACTGACAGAATAATTAAAAATACTTTGTAACCATCCATTAATCCTTACCACAGTACCCTCGGGGTTAGTTTTATCAATTTTCGCATATAATTGTGTGTCATCTGCGTACTGATGTATGGCACAATCTGCTACACACTTATTAAGATCCATAGTAAAGATGACAAAAAGTAGCGGCCCCAAGATCGACCCCTGTGGAACTCCACAACATACATTCATTCTTTTTGATGGCTTGTTTTCTATAACAACTTTCTGCGCTCTGCCAGTCAAATAGTGTTTAAAAAAATCTACTGTATTATTTGTGAAACCATAATATGAAAGTTTACTTAGAAGTAGATTATGATTGAGAACATCGAAAGCCTTGCTGAAATCCAACAGGATCAAAGCTGATGTTTTCCCCTTATCAATCTCAGAAACCAAGTCATCAATTACCTTGAGAAGTGCAGTGGATGTTCCATGGTCTTTTCGAAAACCTGACTGACATACAGGCAAGAGCCTACTATTATTTAAAAAAGCAACTATTTGTGGGTAGAGAAGTTTCTCAAGTATTTTCGAGAGCACAGGCGTCTCAAATCTCCAACACTTGAAACACTGGGTCCCTTTGGCAATGGCAACACAACCGCTTCTTTCCACTGCGTCGGGAAAACAGATTTCTCTACACAGAAATTAAAAATGTGAACCAAAAATTGAATAATAAAAGGACAGCACATTTTGATCATATCAAGAAATAGAGCAGGACCAACTTCAGAAATGGATGCTTGATGTAATTGTAGGCGAGCAAGGAAAATTACGGAAAATATTGGATGGTAAAAATGAGAAATTTGAAAAAAAAGTAGAAAATATACAAAAAAAAGTTGGAAACGTACAGAAAAAAATGAAGAATCTTCAAGCAGAAGTTAACAGATTAAAAAATCAAGGACCCACCGAGAGGGTATTCGCCACAGGAGAGCATATCAATCATCCAACGTATGACGGTCAAACATCATGGACAATGTACAGAAGACAATTTGAAGCCGCTGCTGTTGCCTACGGTTGGAATAACGAAGCAATGGCTACGTCACTAGGGGTAGCGTTTCGTGGATCTGCCTTGGAACTACTACCGACCATTCCTATCACTCAACAGGGGAAATATGACATACTTGTAGCTGCCCTGGAGAGACGATTTGGCGACCAACATAGAAGACTCTAGCTCTATTAGGCACAAGTAAAGTTTCGACATCAGAAGCCTGGTGAAAACCTGCAAGAGTTTGAGGCAGACGTTAGACGTCTCATTCAATTGGCCTACCCGAGAGCAACAGAAGAATTTCAAGAAGAATTTGCTGCCCAATATTTCGGGGATGGTATCAGAGATCCAGAAATTCAGAAGATGCCACGTCTAGCCAAATTTGATAACAGCAGTGAAGCTTTGAGTAGAGCCCTAGGAATCGAGCCGGCCTGCAACATCTCTAAGCCAACAATCTGGGACGTATCCAACCAGGAAGAAAAGTTGGCGAACAGTTATGAACTAACTGAAATGGTCGGTGTTTTGAAGAAATTAATCGAAGTTCTTCAGGCCACGCCACGGGTAGATTCCGGGAGCTACTAGAAGTTAGACCATGTAACCAAAATGCTATAAATCAGTGCTATAGATGTGGCAGGACTGGACATTTCAAAAGGGACTGTCGAGTACAAAGATTCCGGGAGCCACTAGAAGATAGGCCACGTAACCCAAATATTTCAAATCAGTGCTATATATGTAGCAGGACTGGGCATTTCAAGAGAGACTGTCAAGTACAACTAAGGTCTATATGTCCATCCAGAGACGCTGGCAGTTCAAAGTCAAGTCATGAAGGGTTAAAACAATATAACTCTAAGGCTAAGTACAGGAAAGAAAGATGGCATAATAATGCAGATGCTTTATCCAGAAGATCATGCAAGGATAATTATAAACATTGCCAAAGAATAGACCAACAAGAAGGAATCACTGCCATTAGGCAAATCAAGTTTAAAGTTGATCAGCAGTGGGCCACAGAGCAACTAAAGAAAGTAGGTCGAAGATAGTGAAATAGCACTACTGCTAAAAGCTAAAGAAGAACGTCAACCAAGACCAAGCTGGGGAGATATTTCAACTAAGGGATTTACTTTTAAATCTCTGTGGGCTCAGTGGGACTCCCTGTTAGTTGAAAATGAACTCCTTAAACGAGCCTGGGAAAGCTCCGATGGAAAAGTAGTGAAAACGTAGTTAGTGGTACCAAGGAAGAGGGTATCGGAAAACCTGGAAAAAGTACATAATGGAAAGTTTGGTGCTCATCTCGGTTAACAGAATGATTGATAAGATCCGTGACAGATTTTACTGGGTCAACTACTGCCAGGATGTGAAATCATAGTGCCGGCAGTGTTCAACCTGTGCGTCAAGTCAAGGACCCCAGACAAGATCTAGTGGGAAGATGAAACAGAATGATGTGGGACTACCGTTTGAACGCCTCGCCAGTGACCTAATGAAGGCTCGATATAATATCCATGCTAATTCTATGGGATTTCAGATAAATGATAAAGTCTGGTTATATAATCCACAACGGAAGAAAGGAAGATCTCCCAAGCTAACGCCATTATGGGAAGGGACCTATACAGTCATTAAAAGAATTACGTAGTGTATAGAATTCAGACAGGCTTAAAGCATATCAAGGACATGAAGTAGCTGATCGGGACGATCAGGTTTAAGAGGGAGGCAATGTCAGGCACCATCCGAATGTTTTTGTGCTACCCTATAGAACTAGCCTTGTCGCGTCTACGTATGAGTCATCGCCGGCCGCGAAGATTCAGGAACTGTGGAATTCTCTCGATGCCCTTGTCGAGACTAATATAGAGAGGCATGGCTTTCAGAGTGTATATAAATAGCGGGCAAAACGCGACTTGCACGTTAGTTAATCATTGAGTGTTGAATTTTAAAGAGCTATTAGTTGTAAAGTTATAAGAGTAGTTTAGTGTGTTTAATTTTACACAGTATTAAAGAATAATAAAGGTATTAGTTTAAAATAATAAAAGTTGTAATTTTTATCAGAACCTAAGGGAAAAACGTAACAATATAATTAAAAAAAAAAAACAAATCTTACTCAGAATTAAAGCAAAAAAAAATTAATAAAAATATCATAGACATGGTAAGGAAATGAAGTGATACAAAAAGTATCAAAATAAAGAAAATCGAAAAATTCAATAAATATAGAAAATGTACCTACGACATTTTGTAAATTTAATAAACAATCACCAGAACTCCGAAAAACTACAAAAGCAATAAAATCTGAGTAGAAATAGGGAAAGTAGGACAAAATTTAGAGTTCGGGTGAAAAATGTATTTATTTTGGTGAAGAGTAGGGAAAAGGAATTGTTTTGGTCAGTTGGTGTTAGTTTAGACTAAAAATTAATAAACCGAGCGAAAAATGTGAAAGAAAATGGATTCGTTTAGTTTGGGTTAGGAATATACCTAGACATTTAGAGAAATAGAGTTACAAAAAGGGAAATGTTTCTGTTAAAAATGTATCGTAAATGTTACACCAAAGAGCAGAAAAAGATTTCAAACCATGCGATTTTGGTCCAGAATAAAAGCCAAAAATTGTTCTTTTAGAAAGAAAATTACTGTAATATAGAAAATTGTATTAGTGATGCAAAAACTATATATAAAAATAGAAAAAAGTACGATTTTATGCAAGAAAACTTAAATCTTTGCATACTCATAATTTAAAATTTGTATTAAAAAACATATTCTAAAACTGTCAAAATCGTTTTATTTCATTACAAACCAAGACTAAAATTATGATTTTAAATTAAAATAAAAATTGCGTCTTAGTTACGAGAATTTGTATCATTTTATGTTAAATTAAAAAATATCAACGAATCCTAAAATCCATGATTTATGTTGCATAAATAATTTTAATTTTTAATATAAAAAATGCAGTTTTGCTCAGAATTGAAGCTAAAAAATTTAATAAAAACCTGATATGCATTTAGAGAAACGGTTATAAAAAAAGGAAAAATAGTGAGCTTGTTTCAATTAAAAATTTATCGCAAAAGATATATGCAAATTTTACAAAAAAATCTAAGAAACAGAAAAATATAACAAACAATGCGATTTTGGTCTGGAATGAAAGTCAAAAATACTCTTTTTCAGAAGAAAAATATGGTAATATAGAAAATTGAATTAGGGATGCAAAAACTATCTAAAAAAAATAGGAAAATTTATGATTTTATGCAAACAAATTAAAACTTTGCATACAAGTAATGTAAAATTTGTAATAAAAAAATACATTTTAAAAATATCAAATTGGTTTTATTTCATTACAAACCAACATAAATCATGATTTAAATTGAAATAAAAAGGGCGTTTTTATACGAGAATTTCTAGAATTTTATGTAGTAAAAAGTTCGAAATAGTACAAAAATATAATATATAATATAAAAAATGTAAGCTTAACCAAAATTAAAGCAAAAAAACTGAATAAAAACATAATAGTCATGTAAGGAAATGTAGTGAAGAGTATGTACAAGAAGTATACGAAAAGAAAAAAAAAGTTTTGCATATTTTCAGAATGAAGAAAATCGACAAATTCTATAAATATAGAAAATGTACTACATTTTTTAAATTCAATAAAAATCATCAGAATTACGAAAATCTAAAAAAGCAATATAATCTGAGCAAAAATAGAGAAAGCAGGAAAAAACTGAGGATTTGAGTCAGTCTATTTTGGTGAAAATTACGAAAAAGGTACTGTTTGGGTTAAATTGCTTTTAGTTTCGAATGGTTTTGGTCAGCTTAAGCTAGTTTAGGCTAAAAATTTATAAACCGAGCGAAAAAAATGAATATAAATGGTTTCGGTTTAGTGTGAGTTAAGAATGTAGACATTTAAAGAAACGGAGACTAAAAAAGAGGAAACGTTAAAAATGTATCATAAAGGATACAACCAAAAAGAATATACGAGGAAAAACAGACAAAGTGAAAACAATTGAGGATTTGGGTCAGAAATGTATTTAGTTTGGTGAAAAGTAGGCAAGGGAAGCTGTTTGGGTTAGTTTGGTTTTAGCTTCAAATAATTTTAGTCAATATAAGTTAGTTTGCCCTAAAAATTTATAAACCGAGTAAAAAATGTTTCGGTTTAGTTTGAATTACGAATGTAGACATTTAGACAAATGGAGACAAAAAAAAGAAGAAAGGTTTCGGTAAAAAAATTATGGTAAAGGTTACAATCAAGAAGCAGAGAAAGATCTCAAATAATGCCATTTTGGTCAAGTTTAAATATTCGGTTGTGGATTATTTTCAAAAATATCTTTAACGGATGACTCATCAAGCTTATAGTACGAAACTCATTACATTTTCTAACATTCGGTTTTTTGGGAAGGACAATAAATTCAGATTTCAGCCATTCTACGGGTATGTCGCCCTTATCATATATTTTATTAAATACCCTTGCTAACCACTTTAGGTTATCCTTGATAACTGATTGCACTCATATGGACTGAAAATGCATGTCAATTCGTTTACAAGAGTAAATCAGAGGTCTTCCTCTCTGTTGGACTAAGTATGCTCGAATGTGGATGGTGAGGTGCCGTGTGTGGTGATGAATGCCGGTCTGTCTGACCATGAGACGGTCTTCTATAAGTTTCATTTCAAGAATAGTAATAATTAACTTAGGGCGCGAAGAAGACGTGGCCGTGTTTTTGTAGGAGAAGCTTTGCTACATTTGCCCATGCTTGCTCGGGGGTTGATTGGGGGGGGCCCTTGTGCGGTGGAGGCAACCCACTGCTTACTTTTTAGCAACAACTTATGCATATTTTTAGTGCCGCATTTCCCATTTTAACTTTGAAACCAAAAATAGATAAGCCATGGATTACGAAGCGTTTAAGGGTTTCTGCGAGGAATATGAGATACCTCCATACTATTTGTAAATATTCATTGAATAATACAATTTTTCTTGACTACTTTACTACTTTTACAATTACCGTAATTTAAAGTTTTAAAGCGGCTAAGAATAAGTATTATACTTGCAGACTGGCATGTGCAAGCAACAACCACAGACAGGCAGATAAGAAACTTAATTCCAAATTGGAAGCTAATATTATAAATTCTTATTACTGCTCCATTGCCTCTCAACTTACCACGAGCCTCTCTTCTAATGGTACGGACCCATTGACTTTTATGCGTGGCATCTCAGTTAATAATGCCTTTTACTTTACTCCTGTTACTGCTGAGGAACTTCTAAACACTTTAACCCAAATTAAAAACAAAAGATCTGCAGGTTGGACGACATACCTTTGAATATTTTTTTAAATCGACCCTCTCTATCATCACTGGCCGAATGTATCAATAGATCGGTCTTGAATGGCAATTTTCCAGACCTGCTGAAGAGGGCCATTGTCATTCCTATATTCAAACAGGGTGAAGATGTTGCTTCTAACTACAGGTCTATTTCACTGCTACCTACCAAGATTGTCGAAAAACTCCTTAAAAAAAGAATGGTTAACTTTTTGGAAGCTAATAATATTTTAAATAAATCCCAGTTTGGATTTCTGTCTTCCAAAAGTACTAACGATGCCATTTTTCATATGCTTGAAAGGCTTTACCTGGGACTCAACGATGGAGATGTGGCTGCCGTTGTGTTTTGTGATTTGGTTAAGGCCTTTGATTGTGTATCGCCCGAAATACTGCTGAGGAAGCTTGAAGCCTATGGCTTCAGAGGGTGTGTTCTGGCGTGGTTTAGGTCCTATTTGTTTGACAGACGACAGCGAGTTGTGTTTAATGGCAGCTCCTCAGAGGAGTTAAGTGTCACAGCTGGGGTGAGACACTTAACTCCTGGGGGGTGGGTTTATATATTAATGACTTACCACTAATAATCGAAACGGGCCAGTGTACATCCTTTGCTGACGATACTACCCTTCTTTGGTATAGTGATGACGCCCAGACTCTTAGTGGTATGATTAACAGGGATCTGGCCATTGTTAAGGGATGGTGCGATTGCAATCGATTGTCGTTCAATATTTCCAAGACCAATATATTTTACTTCAAGTGTCATCTAAATGGCGTAAGCCTGGATACTGACCCTGTTCCGTCCTTTCACGTTAATAAATTTTTGGGTTTGTGTATTGACGCTAGGTTAAGGTTCGACAAACATACTGAGCTATTATCTTCAAAACTGGCAGCTAACTGTTATGCCTTAATTAAAAGCCAGTTAGATAAAACTTTGACTAATGCCCAGTTTCTTAAAGTGTGGATAACTTTATTCTTCAAATATTTCCTATGACAATGATTGTTAATACAATTGTAACCATAGTAATTATTCTAAAGTTAATCGGGCTTTGAGAAACTGGCACTAAGAGTGCCTATTTTGCCTTGGTGAACTCCAATCTGCGTTATGGTGTTTGTTACTGGGAGAGCTGTGCGGAGTACTTGTTTAGACCTCTCTTTATCCTGCAGAAGCGCGCCATTGGAATTCCTTGTGGCCTTGGGTACAGGGAGTCATGCAGACCTTGTTTTGTAAGGGAAAGGATTTTAACATTGCCCTCTATCTTTATTCTGGAAACTGTGTGTTTGATGTATAGAAAGTACTGCTTTATGATTAGATCGATTAGCACTACCAATACACGTTCTTCATTTAAAATTAGCTTACCAATACCAACTTCCGCACTGACTGAGAATTCTTTTATAATAGTAAAAAAATGTTTAACCCTCTCCCACTTTCAATTCGAAGGGTTTCAACCTTAAATGCTGCTTACCAAGGCATACTATAGCATAGAGGAGTACTTTTGTGATAGTTTCTAGACTTTGATTTAGTTTGTTTTCTGTGCATCTGTTGTTTGACTAATTGTATACCGAATAGTGTTTATATATATTTATTTATTTTGAAATTTGTTTTTTCCTTGACTATAATTGTTTTTTTTGTCCTGTCTTTTCTCTATTCTAGAGCATATATCGTGATAGTTTCCGTTTTTAAATTGCCATAAGTAGTTCAGCTTTGCCAATGAATAGCGTGTATTTCGTACAATATAGCATCTTTTGAATTGAAAGTTGAATTGAAATATTTTATCTCAGATTATACGTATTGCATATATCTTACTTTAATATTAAAACTTTGATGTTTTTTGCTAGCTTTAGTTTCCAGCTTTGTCAATGAAAAAACTTTCTTTAGACAATAAGGCATATTTTGAATTGAATTGAAAAAATTGAAATCATAAGAATTACGAAGAACTAAAAAGCAATAAAATCTGAGCAAAAATAGAGAAAGTAGAAACAATTGAAGATTTAGGTTAGAAATGTATTATTTTTGGTGAAAAGTAGGCAAGAGTAACTGTTTGGCTTAATTTGGTCTTAGTTTCAAATAATATTGGTCAGTTTAAGCTAGTTTGGGTCAAAAATTTATAAACCAAGCGAAAAATGTGAATATTTTGTTTTGGTTTAGTTTGAGTTAAGAATGTAGACATTTACGGTTTTATGCAAAAGCTATTTAAAAATGAGAAAATTTACGATTTTATGCAAAAAAAAATCTTAAAACCAAAGTATATGTAAACTAGTAGCTCCACTCCCCCAAATATTTTCTGCCAGCCGCCGAAAATCCGCAGATTGTTGGCAGCATGTGGAGCGTTTTAGTTTAATCAGTCGTTCGTATGTAGGCAGAGTGTTCAGAACAGAGTCGGATTTGTGAAAATCCTTAATTTTATTTCTATTTTAATATTTTATTCGGACTTCGGTGGAAATATATACGAAGCAATGAAAAATACAAAGGCAAATAGGAAAAATCTATAGTCGGATTAGTGAATACATATGTTAATAAAAATAGGTGAAGGAGGCGACAAGACCGGAAAAATCGTCTAGGTGTCAGATTTTTTTTTAATAAGTACATATTATATAACGATAATGGAATGCTTTGTAAATATTAAATATATTGTGGCACTGTGAAACTCACCCAAAGTTTAATCCACGACTAACCCAAACTAACCAAATCTACTAAAATGGATTATAACGTATCAGAACCGCTTCAAATGACTAAAATAAGTTGAGAATAAGTGAAGCTAACCGAAAGTTAAATCGACGACTAACCCAAACTAACCAAACCTATCAAAATTGATTATAACTTATCGGAACCGGTTTAAATAACTAAAATAAGTTGAGACTAAGTGAAACTAGCCGAAAGTTGTTTGGACGACTAACCCAAAGTTGATCCGACGACTAACCCAAACTAACTAAATTTATTAAAATTGATTATAAGGTATCGGAACCGGTTCAAATAACTAAAATAAGTTGAGACTAAATGAAACTAGATGAAAGCTGTTTGGATGACTAACCCAAATTAATCAAATCCATTAAAATTGATTATAACGTATCAGAACTGATTCAAATGATTAAAATAAGTTGAGAAAAAGTGAAACTAATCAAAAGTTGAATCGACGATTAACCCAAACTAACCAAATCTATTGAAATTGATTGTAACGTATCGGAACCGCTTTAAATTATTAAAATAAGTTGAGAATAAGTGAAAGTAAGCGAAAGTTGAATCGACGACTAACCCAAACTAACCACATCTATTAGAATTGATAATGACGTCGGTATTGTAGCCGTTTCAAATGGCTAAAATAAGTTGAGAATAAGTGAAACTATCCGAAAGTTAATTGAACACTAACCCAAACTAACCAAATCTATTAAAATTGATTATAACGTATCGGAATTGCTTCAAATGGCTAAAATAAGTTGAGAATAAGTGAAGCTAACCGAAAGTTGATTGGACTACTAACCCCAACTAACCAAATCTATTAAAATTGAATATAACGTAACGGAATCGGTTCAAATGATTAAAATAAATTGAGACTATGTGAAACTAACCGAAAGTTCGACGACTAACCCAAACTAACCAAACCTATTAAAATTGATTATAACGTATCCGAACCGGTTCAAATGACTAAAATAAGTTGAAACTACGTGAAGTTTAACGCAAGTTGATTGGATGACTAATCCAAAGTAACCAAATCTATTAAAATTGTTTATAACGTATCGGAACCGGTTCAAATAGCTAAAATAAGTTAAGACTAAGAGAAACTAACCGAAAGTTGATTTGATGACTAACTCAACTAATAGCATCTATAAAATTGATTATAACGTCTTAGAACCGGTTCAAATGATTGAAATATGTTGAGACTAAGTGAAACTAACCGAAAGTTGAATCGACGATTAGCCCGAACTAACCAACCTAATCCGGTTAGTCGTTCAATCAACTTTTGGTTAGTTTCACTTAGTTTCAACCATGGTGTACGATATATAGGTGATGTGACGGGCCGGCCAAAGTGTGTCGATTCCGCTAACGCGGCCGGTTAGAGAGAGACAGACAATCCGGGTCACATAATTTTAAGACAGGACCAGGGCCAAATGGTCCTGTGGTCATAGCATTTGAATAAGAAAGCTTAGGCTAGTAGATTCTTATTTAGAAAATGTTGTAGTTGAGGATTCTTACTCAAAATCCATTATTGGGACCCGAGGAATACCTGGAAGCATTATCTAAATGGTGCAAATATGGGTTGTTTTTCACATTTTTGCAAACGCTCTCCAAACGGTTGCTTTTGCAGCAAAAAGTTCTTAATAAAATTTGTAGCTGAGATCATTTTCTACAAAAAAGTTTGTGACGACAAAGACATATCTAGTTTATATGGTTTTCAAATGTAGACAATCGCAAAAATTGACAGTTCTTCATTGATATTTTCACTGTTTTCACTGTGATTGCGATTTCATCATGCTGACGACTAGAAAATGTGTCCTTTTCAAGCCATCTTAAAGTGAAATAAATTATCTTCAGAATTTATTTTTTTATCAGTTTGATACTACACTACTGATTAAATGGCGCAAAATCGTAAAAATTGAAGAAAAAAACGTAAAACATTGTGCTTTTCCATCTTGCTCCAATTTCTTTCCAGAAACTAATATCTGAAAGCTGTTTTCGTTGACCAAGAGTTAGTTTTTATTATAAAAACTGAGCAAAAATAAGGTGTAAAACTGCAAAATTATTTTTGATGGTATACCATATTAAAATTCAGTAATATTTGAAAAAAAACTAAAAACCTACTACCTACATAATATATATATTTACGAGAAATATTGATTTACAATAACAACTAATATAATAATTATGGAAATATGAATTTATAATAATTTTATTGAACTACAGGTTTTCAAGTTACTTGCAATCTAGACTCTTTCTTTTTGTTTGAAAAGGCTCTTGTTTTCCATTGAGTCCCTTTACTCCCTTTTATAATATAGTTTCACTCTCATTATAATATAAAATAAAATCAGTTTTGAAACAATATCTTGAGAATGGATTTTACAAGGAAATTCTAAAATGTTTTCATTAGTTGCCAAAAATTCGTCAATAGTATCTTCAAATACATCTACTGAGTTTATGTGTTTAAATAAAATATTCTCAAGTTTCATAAAAAAACTAAATATACTTTCTTTAGGATAATCTAAACCCCTCCTAGATTTAAAAGCTACAAGATCGGCAACTGCTGGTAAAATTGTGGGCTTTTTTATATATGAATTCCTTCAAAGAATTTTTGGGAATTGCGAACAGTGAAATTTTGTCTTTGCATTTATTTTATGCGCTTATACAATTCGGCACACAGCACTTTCTTCCCATAGTTTGGCGCACAAAACGTATAATAGTTATTAAATAGTTCACAGAAAACTCATAAATAATACCTAATTAAACAGAATAGATACAAATTTTAAGCGGAAATATTCCATGCCTCATGCACCTGCAGCGAGAATGTGCAATAATGTTGGCCCGAGTGTTCTGCCTTTGTCGCACGATTTTATCTCTGTTGCGTTAGCGAAAAGGAGACAAGCGGCTTGTACGTTCTAGCTGCGCGTGCAATCACCTGTTTATCGTACACCATGGTTTCAACCTATTTTAGTCATTAGAATCGGTTCAGACACTTTATAATCAATTTTAGTAGATTTGGCTACTTTGGTCTAGTCGTCGATTCAACTTTCGGATAGTTTCACTTTTTCTCAACTTATTTCAATTATTATTTAAAGCGGTTCCAATATGTTATAATCAATATTAATAGATTTGGTTAGTTTGGGTTAGTCGTCGATCCAACTTTCGGTTAGTTTCACTTATTCTTAAGTTATTTTAGTCATTTAATGCGGTTCCGATACATTTTAATCAATTTTAATAGATTTGGTTAGTTTAGGTTAGTCCTCGATTCAACTTTCGGTTTGTTTCACTTAGTCTTAACTATTTCAATCAGTTGAACCGATTCCGATGCGTTAAAATCAATTTTAATAGATTTGGTTAGTTTGGGTTAGTTGTCGATTCAACTTTCGTTTAGTTTCATTTATTCCCAACTTATTTTAGTCATTTAATGCGGTTCCGATACGTTATAAATAATTTTAATAGATTTTTTTTAGTTTAAGTTAGTTTTCCAATAAACTTTCGGTTAGTTTCACTTAGTCTTAAATTCTTTTAGTCATCCGATACGTTATAATCAATTTTGATAGATTTGGATAGTTTGGGTTAGTAGTTCAATCAACTCTCGGTTAGCTACACTTATTCTCAACTTATTTTAGTCATTTCAAGCTTTTCAAAATACATTAAAATCAATTTTAACAGATTTGGTTAGTTTGGGTTATTCGTCAACAACTTTCGGTTAGTTTCATTTAGTCTCAACTTATTTTAATTATTTGAATTTGTTCCGATACGTTATAATCAATTTTAATAGATTTGGTTAGTTTGGGTTAGTCCTCCAATCAACTTTCGGCTAGTTTCAGTTAGTATCAACTTATTTTAGTAATTTGAACCCGTTACGATACGTTATAATCAATTTGAATAGATTTTGTTAGTTTTGGCTAATCGTCGAATCAAGTTTTGGTTAGTTTCACTTAGTCTCAGCTTATTGTAGTCATTTGAACCGGTGCCGGTGCCGATAAGGTACAATCAATTTTGATAGATTTGGTTAGTTTTGGTTAGTCGTCCAATCAACGATACAAAAATGCCGTAACGCGAGACGAAAACTAAACCATGTCTTAACGTGGCCTTGAAAAATCACTTTCATGAAACCAAAGAAGTGTAGTAAAAATGAGATTCCGAAGTATTATATTATTATATATTTTTAAATAAATTTTTGGTAATTCCACTATTATTGATATCTTTGAAACGGTCAAAGCTACAAAGTTGATTAAATTAGAAAGTTGCCATTATTGATGCCTTTTCAAGATCGATTTGCAGTGTTGTTAAATTCTTGTTAGATTCTGAGATAGCAACAGTGGTATCAACTAAAATTGACAAACGTATAGCAATTTTTTTTTTAATTTCCTTCTATGAAAATATTTTTACAACTTTGCTCAGTTTCACTTGATTTTTCACCGGCCGGCATTCAGTAGGTCTTTCGGTACGAGTCCATACAATCTCCTGAATACATCTCTGAGTAGAGAAAGCCACGCGAATCAATCGGACACTTACGCAGCGCATCGGTCATCTCCAGTTGTCACTTGATATAAAAGAATGTGGCTGAATTACATCAAAGGATTTACCGCTGAGTGAACTTACTAGTTTACATATACTTTGTTAAAACTGTGCATACAAGTAATGTAAAATTTGTATTTAAAAAAATATATTAAGAAAATCCAAAATCGTCTTATGTCAATACAAACCAACGCTAAAATCGTGATATTAAGTTGAAATAAAAACTGCGATTTTATTACCAGAATTTTTAGAATTTATGTTAAATTAGAAAATATCAAGAACACCTAAAATTGATGAAATAATTTATATTATTACATATTACAAAAAGTTCGAAAACGTACAAAAATTTAATATACATATAATATAAAAAATGTAATATTACTCAGAATTAAAGCCAAAAAACGTGAATGCAACGCAAAAGATGAAATAATGTCTAGCAATTGAATTTTGGCAATATTTTTGATTATCTGTACATGTAACATCTATATATTGAGGGACGGTAAGGAGAAGGGGATGATTAACTCTTTTACCCTCCCGGGGGTATCTATGAATGTAAATTAAATGTAGGCACAATATAGGCTAGAATTAGTTATCGTGTGACAAAATTTTGTTGCACCCTGTACCGTTTTACGAATTATTCCCGGTATCGAATGTCTGTTACCGATGAGTCACGATGCTAAATTTATCCAGAGATCCGTATTCTGAAACAGTATCGCGCTATTTAAAACAATGTTCATCTTCCATGTTTTCGTGCGGCCTATAGGCCCGTTATCCGTTAACCTACTTTTTGATATTATTTGATGAGAATATCGTGCGAAATTTTAATAAAGCTAGGGTAATTATACAGAGTATCTCCTACGGGGGGTAGAAGTCAATATACCTAATTATGAAACAAACATCGTGCGTTAGGAACAAATGCACACAGCACAACGTAATATACAAATGCTCCTAAAATGTTCAAATCCACCACTGAATAAGGTGGTAAATATATTCCCAACTTATGTCTAAATCGGGAGTGTAAATCGTAAGTCTATTTGCATGTAGATGTTGGTGTACCGAATTTTTGTTTGTACTTAGGCCTCTTATGTTGCAGAAATCTATTCTAAATTGGTTCGGTATATTTGCTGTCTGAGAAATGCTGCATGAAGCTTTTGTACATAATAATTTGTTTTAGAGTCTTTCTTTGCTTTGAACAAATATTTTCGGAATTATACAACCTTATTCCAGAGGCAGCGATTACTAAATTGTCTACCTGATTAGAACGGAATCGCCCTGTATAAAGCCACAGACTGAGAACGTTCTGAAACCCTATATTGTTTGCAGCAAATGGGGGAGTTGCCGCTCCGCGCGGTGTCGGGTTTCGCCAAAACAACGAAGCCTGTTCAAACATCCTCTCTTGGCTGCAGCAACGGTGGCGGCAGCGGCAGAGGCCACCGCACTTTCCGCCCTCCGTTGTCGTCGTCATCGTGGCCGTTTGGGCAAACAAAGACCTACTTTGTGCGCCCGCAATTTTCCCAATTTCTTTACGGTTTTTGACTTAATTTGGCACTAGAATTTGAACGTAATCTCCAAAACAGTTTTCTCTTAAATTATACGCAAAATATCCTCGGTTCAAATTGGCATTTTACCATGCATAATATTCGATAAGGGCGACATCGCAATAATTAAGCTAAACATGGTTTCTCTGCAGTTTACTTAAGGCATATTAATAAGAATTGCAAATAAATTCTACGTTTTGAATAACTTTGCTTAATTCAAATAAAGTGGTGGGGGTAAGGCAAACGTCGATCTGGACAAAACGTAAAATCTGGGACACTTTTTATCAGAAAATATTACCCTAAGTGTCATGTACAAAAGTTGCATTTTAATCAATGTCTCAATGTCTTTCTAAATCTTACTTTGATCGCTAAACGACGTTAAAACAAACTGATTTTTTCTAAATTTTTCCAAAAAAACCTAAATGCAACTTATAGAATATATCATTACATTAGTAACAAAGACCACTAAAGGCTAAAGCAACCGTAAACCCTTTATTAACCGCAGATATTAAGAAAAATTAATTCTGTACTCTAAAACAAATTTATCTATCCTCCCCGGTAAGTACTTCTAAGAGATAAGTATGTAGGCATTGAAATACTCAGAAAAATTTGTAGTTTAAATCCAATTTATCTAACCTCTCCGGTAAGTAATTCTAGAGATAGGTAAGTGGACATTGAAATATTGAGAAAAATTGATCTGTAATATAAAACAAATTTATCTATTCTCCCCGATAAATAATTCTAAGAAATAAGTAAGTAGGCATTGAAATATTAAGAAAAATACGTTCTGTAGTCTAAAATAAATTTATCTAACCTCCCCAGTAAGTTATTCTAAGAGATAGTAAGTATTAAGAAATTATGAAAAAATATTAAGAAACATTTGTTCTATGGACTGGATAAGTAAGAAATACTAAGAAAAAACCGTTCTGTAGTCTGTGACAAATTTATCTAACCTTCCCGGTAAGTAATTCTATGAGATAAGTAAGTAGGCATTGAAATATTAATATAAATTCGCTTCATAGTCTAAAACAAATTTATCTTCCCTCCCTGGTAAGTAGTTCTAATGTAGACATTGAAATATTAAAATCGTTCTCTAAGTAATTGTATATGATAAGTAGGTATAGGCATTGAAATATTAAGAAAAAACGAGTCTGCTAGTACTCGAGACACTGATGTGTAAACATATCCAATAACAACATCGGTTGTAAAAAAATGACAACAGCACGTTGTGTTCCCAAGCGGTCACCCATCCAAATACTAACCACGCCCGACGTTGCTTAATTTCAGTGATCGGACGAGAAGTGGTATTTTCAACGTGTTATGGCCGTTGCCTATACATCTTAGCTTGTTCATAGAATAAAAATTAGGTTTAATAACAAAGTTTAAAATAATTAATAAATAATACTTTTGACGGTTCGTTTAATTTAAAATATGCTTTTTTATCGTCTAAAATATGTTTAAAACGAGTTGAAATGGCAAAATTGTATAATAATACCGCCCTAGTCTCATACCGTCGCGTAAGATGTTTACACATCAAAAATTTATTCTGCCGTCTAAAACAAATTTGGTGTTTCCAGTTATACGACGAACGGGTACGCTTTTCCCGTCTGTCGTGACTGTCTGACAGGTGTTGCTAGGAGCAAGGTGAAGCGGGCCTAATTCAGGGAATATCTGCTGTGAAAATATCTGTAAAACAGGGATATTTCAACCACATCTCAGCGGGTTCCAGACTATCCAGATCCCGGGTCAACTCCGGGTCGGTTATACATAAATTGTAGACGCGATAGGACCTGGCCATAGGGCGACTGTAATATAAATGTAGATGCTTTTTATGCGTTGGGTTAGTTTTGGGTAGTTATTGTTGGTTGCCTTCAATTTAGTAAATTATAGTTTAGCAGCTACGTACTGTCGTCAGCAATGTCATGGGGGTACAGCCATCTATATAAAGCAAGGATATACATGTGAAGAAAAAGTATGTAATTGTGCTGCTGTTGAATTGTTACTTAATAAGAATCGTATTATTGTACTGTCAATTTACAGGTCACCTTCAGCTTGTGTTTTAACATTTTTAAATTTATTTGAAAGAATTTTAGATAAGCTTTTTGATAATGATAATGTTTTAGTTTTTCTGGGTGGAGATTTTAATATTGACAAATTGCGAGATGATAATGACTCAACAGCCCAGATGATATACATTCATCAATTCAAGAGCCTACACGATGGAATTGTGTTTCGGGGATCTGCATAGACAACATAGATACAAATTGCAGTCATTATGTGGCTAATGTGTTGTCTACGCATATATCAGCTCACACTTGTCAAAGTATTTCCTTTACCATAAATGGACCACTCACCGAGTACCAATGTTCTAAAAAGAAGGCTATTTAATCAGCAAGGTAAGCAACTTTTCAAGCAAATGATTTCTGAGCAAAATTGGCACTTTATCTATGAAATTGAGGTAGAGAACGTGAATGCGCAATGGAATGCATTTACGAACACCATTTTTCCAATATTTGACTTTTGTTTCCCTATAAGAAAAATCAGGTTACATGGGCACAATAAAAATTTTTACCAAAACTCGCCAGAAGTGAACCAATGTAAAGAGCAGCTAGATTTGTTATTAATTTTAAGTAGAGAGTTAATGATACGTATAAAGAACGATACAGAGCAACTAAGATTAGGTATAACAGAATTTTGCAGGCTGCTAGGAAATATTTTTATTCAAGAAAACTTTAGAATAGTGACAACAAAAGTAATTCTTCTTGGCAGATAATGAATGAGGTGATTGGTAAACCAAAATGCAAGCATGGTGTGGGTATTACGGGTGAACCACAACAAGTGAGTAACTCTCTTAATGATTTCTTGATCAATGCAGCTCCTAGATTGCTTGGTAACCTTACTGGGGCACGGTCCACACAGCTCGTTTCAAATGTTCCGCACTCTAATGAATCAATGTTTTTGTATCCAGTAAGCAAATTAGAAGTTTTTAACATAATTACTGAAATGAAAAACAAAAAAAGCTCAGGTATGAATGAATTTTCGTCAGATATTAAAGAATGTAAAGATGACCTTTCAACTCCTTTATCCTACATAAGAAACAATTCTTTTAAAATGGGTATATTTCCTGATAGGTTGAAGGCAGCTTTAGTTAGACCAGTATTTAAAAAGGGCGATCCAACACTCCCTGAGAACTATAGGCCTATAAGCCTTTTATCTTCATTTTCTAAAGTATTTGAAAAGGCAATGGCCTCTCGATTAATATCATTTCTTCAAAAGCAGGGTCTGATTACTGACAGTCAGCATGGTCTTCTAAGGGGAAAATCAATTAACACAGCTGTTTACGATTTTGTGGCTTGTTTTGAGTGGGGAGATGTAGCGGTTGGCTCTTTCCTAGACTTGTCAAAAGCATTTGACAGCCTCGATCATTCTTTTTTACTTTATAAGCTTGAATGCTATCGAATAAGAGGTGCTCCAGTCTTACTTGCAGAATCGCACACAAAGAGTTGTCATAAATCAGGGTGGGTCTGACTATTTTTCTGATGAGGGCTTCCTTGAGATGGGTGTGCCGTAGGGTAGTGTACTTGGACCCATACTTTTTGTGTATTATATAAATGACTTGAGCTTCAATATAACTATAACTAAGCGAAGAGTAGCTTTGATAAATTATGCTAAGGACACTAATATATTAGCAATAGCACCCACTGTCCAGGAAGTGTTACAGTTGGGCAGGGAAAATCTCTTACAGGCAACGGCATGGTTTAAGAACAATAGTCTCATTCTGAATGCCAAAAAATCATGTTTTGTCATGTTTAGAACAGGCAGATCAACAACCCAGTGCCCAGACCATGCTGAGTTCTTGGATCAGTGTCATTTTCATCTGCAGCTAAATTTGTGGGTATATTTGTCGATTGCCATCTAAATTGGAAAAAAGTAAATTTGAAGGAGTTTGCTATTTGCTAAGAATATTAAAGAATTACCTTGAAAACGTGGCCAGTTGGGTTTTTGGAGCATGAAAAGGGACTAAATTCATGTCGAACTTTCTACAGATCTTGATGAATTGTCTGCGGTGATAAGTTTCAGTCGCTGGTAAAGGTTTTTCTAATCTAAATTAGGAGACAAGGGTACTGTCATCTGCAAAACTGTAAACAGAATTATTGGTGTCCTTCAGCAAGTCATTAATGTAGATGAAGGACAGAGTTGGTGAAAGTATTGCGCCCTGAGGCACTTCCGCGTTAATGGTGAATGTGTCTGAGATGTGTCCATCAACTGTAACGTGCAGAGGTCGGTTCTTAAGGAAACTGGCAATCCAGCTGCAGAGAGACACTTGCAGTTTGTAAATGCACCTATTTATTTATTTTTGATGTGTAAACATCTTACGCGGCGGTATGAGGATAAATCTCGGCCAATGGGACGAAAATGTGCAAGCGGATGTGACATCATAATCATGCGCAGTGATAAGGTTCCTTCTAACGCCAGAATATAGGCAACCAATTCCAAATAAGTGGTTGCCTATATTCAGGTGTCACGCGGCCTAAGGCGGAATTAGATCTTCTTGTCGATGATTTCGATGCAGGATATGTTTACACATAAGTGTCTCGAGTACTAGCAGACATTTTTTTTTTATTTATGTATTTATTTTTCTTTTCTGCTTAGGTACCATTTCGGTTAAGGAAGAGTCGGGTAGCACCGGACACCTTAACAAAAAATTATATAACTTGACAAAAAATACCTCTATTAGTAATTTTTATAACTGAATAGCACTTTATACATTACTACATAAACATATAAAAATCAACAAAACTGTACCTCACAAAATAAGCAATAAATTCTTCTAACATAAAAACTAAACAATTTGAAATTCTATATAAATGGAGGGTATTATCGGACACATAGAACATTTATCACATTTGTAATATGATTGGCCCTTTTCTGCATCTGAACATGCTTCGTGGACCCAACTCTTGCACTCGCAACACTGGATCCAATTTTCTTCAAAAGTTTCGTGAGAAATCGCGCAATAAGTTTCTTTATTTATTTCTCTCTTTAGCCAATGTCGTTGCTTCTTTTTCTTTTTCCTTTCTTTTCTCTGTTGTAGGTTTCCTGACTAAGCTATCGTTTTTGCTGCCAATGTTTCTCCTTAGCTTTTCAACTTTCTTTTTATCTTTTTCCTCCAGTTCATTCTTAAATGGCGTAGATGTGAGCACTTTGCTCTTTTGTGCCCGTCTTTTTCTAGTGATCATTCAACGTTCGGCAGCATTGGGCCCTGGTGATATTTCTTTGAGAATATTTAAAAAAATTTCATCATTTCGGGAAGTTGATGGTAGGCAGACTATCTTAGCAGTTGAAGGTGTGTTCGGAGTTTCTTTGGTGGGAGTTTTTTATCCCGGATATTCCGGATCCGCTTGGATTTTGTTATAATCGTCACTTCTGAAAGTTCATGGTAAGCAGACTATTTTAGAAGTGAAAGGTGTGTTCGGAGTTTCTTTCGTGGGAGTTTTTTGTCCAGAATATCCTGGATTCGCTCGGGTGTTGTCATTATCGTCACTTGTAGCAGTAGATGGTGCCAAATCCATTTGCGAAGTCGATGGTTGACAAGAAGGTGAGTTTTCATTTCTAGCCATCGCTTCTGATGCATCTACCTCTGTTGGTTCATGGATATCTAGAGCATCCGATGCTATAAAATCCAAGTCTGTAAATATTTTTCGATTAAAGGGGAAAATTCCAGAACAAGTAAAGCCATTTTTGGCTAGATCCATCCTACAAATTTTCGTAAAGGCTTCGTTTACAAGTCGTGCTATTTCATAATCAGTTATCCTCATGAAAGGGTTCTGCCTTATCCATCGAGAGGTTGCGTCATTATACGCATCTTTAAACGGCTTCATCACAGTTTTATCTAAGGGTTGTAACGTGTGCGTACAATGAGGCGGCAAGCTTAACATGTAAACGTTGCTCACATGGGCAAATCTGATGACGTCCAGCTCCTTGTGACTGCAATGGCCATCAACTATTAGGAGGACGGGTTCATCTTGAGATGAGCCGGTATATTTTACAAATTCTTGAACCCACTTTAAGAAGATCGTGACGTTCATTCAGCCGTTGTCTTGAGCAGCAAGCATTGCATTGTCGGATGCTCCAATTTTTAGACGGTCGATTACCTTTTCCTCGGGAAAACAATTAAAGGGGGTATAAACTGATCTGCTGCTGTATTGATGCACAAAAATACTGTTACAGAACATCCCCTTTCCCCAGAAGTCATTTTACTTACCTGTTTTTTTCCTTTTATTGGTACTCACTACCTTCTGCCGACATTCATGAACACTGTCTCCACGTGCACGAGCAAAATAGCAACAAACTGAACCAGACTTCTATACCTGTCAACTTACTAGGCCCTATTGAAGATATGTTATATGTTATTGGGTACGTTAGTATTGTTCGTTCACACATCTTATGCGAGTGGCAACGATAAGTATAACCTAAAATGATACGTGTCCGATAATACCCGCTGTCCGGTGCTACCCGACTCTCCCCTAATAGGTTTATTACATGTATTGTTATGATTTATTTAGTTAAATAAATCATATTAATCCAGGCTGGTTGTAATGAGCAACCATGTTGGTTAATGCCACCCTTCCTGTAATGTATCATTATCTTTTTGTACTATGAAACATAAATAAAGGCATTTTGTATTGTATTGTATGGCAAGTAATACGGGTATTACTCAAAAAGAAAAAATTCATCTGATAAGACATTTTGATTCTTGTGTCAAGCACACCTTTGCTTATCGGTTTTGTTCAATCTTTATTGGCTTTGAACAAATAGAATAAGCGTTTTTCTGGAGTAATTTTATCGAATTTATGACAAGAGAAGGACCTATTCAAATGCGCGAATATTTTCAATTAATTTCATAACGATTCTTCGCAAAAGATTCCTTTTTTTTTCAGTATCTGAGACCATACGTCACCGGCCGAGAGTCTAGAGTTTTAAGCTCATCAATCGGCTATATCAAAATATTTCACTGTAATTATTTACCATCTCATGAAATCATGCGAGATAATAATGTTCCCTTATCCGTAATACCTGTGCCGGTCCTCTTCCTGCTACGGTTTCTAGCACCGCACCGAGACTCCTGCGACGGAGCCGCTTTATGACGGGGATATCGGGTTTCGTGTCGACGACGATGGCAGCCCGCAGGTGAAACCCGACTCCTGACGAAACGGCTGAACGGGTCCCTTCTCTCCGTTTTCTATATACGTTGTTGCCAGGCCTCTCAATGAAATCGAGAGGTCAAACCGATCGATCGACGGTGTGGTCTTTAATTTCGGCCGTAATGTACGGCCGAAAGGTCCTTAGCCATTGACTATTATTAGTGACACAAAATATTATATTCGTCATCAATTTTCTATTAATGTACAGGATGGTCGTACAAAAATATCTCATCTACGATTGCTCTGAACACGGGGTGAGCCCCGTTTCATCCGAATAGCAAACAATTGGCAAAGAGTGGCATCTGTATGTCAGATATCCGAGGTGACTGCAACAGTTGCCAAAGAAACTTACCTATCTTTATGTTCAGCCGCTCTATCCCGTTGCCGCCTGTTTTTGAACCAATTGGAAACCTGCGTCGTCGTCAGTCCGGTCGCTTCGGCGAGTTCCCGTTTCTCTCTGGGACTAGGATATGGATTGTGGGAGTACCAGTCGCGCAGGACGCTCCTGGATTTTTCCTTAAAACAATAACTAGTCTCCTCGCCGTCCCAAATGGTCCGGGGCAGGGGAAATTTCCGTCGGACCCTGTACTTGCCTACGGCTCCCAATGGTCTTCCTGTAAAATGTTATCATAATTATTCTATAATAAAAATAATTGAAAAATATGTCGTCACTAAATTATGGTTGATGATACGGTGGAGTTAGTGACTGCTCTCGTTCATGGGATTTTAAGCCAAAATCACAAACAGGTCTTTATATACCTCATCTTTAGTTACCTGTATGTATTTTTGATGAATCCTTGTAACTAGGATTTTTTGCATACTGGACTGGAGATAGACGCATGAAATAGAGGTTTCACACACCTATAAAACCCTCTTTAGTAACCTAACAACTTGAATTGAGGTTAATATTAAACTTCTTGAATTATGGGGAGACTAAGCCTCCCTTGCCTCCTCTAACGAGCCACCATTGCCGCTTGGTTTAGTTTGTGAAGGTTTCACTTCTACCGCATGTGAACTGCACACATGATTTTTTTTTATATCAAATACCACATCCTTATTTTGTATTTAAATTCTACGACAAATTAAGCATATTTTATTTAACATATCCAATGCTCAAAGTTGATAGTTTTCGTAATATTGATGTATTTTATTTTTTGCATCGCCACGGTATGTCTTCCAATATCAATTAGAATGACTAAATAATCTAGTTAATAGTAGGCCGTGAACAAACACCAGGCCAATCCAATTACGATTGTTTGCCCACAGCCTACTACTGATTATTTAATCAGCCTAATTGACAGCTATACCGTAGCAATTCAAAAAGTATTCAAAACACTTAGGTTTATGCTACAATGAAATAAACTTAGAATTTTCCACATAGATTTCACCCATTCCTACCTCTGAGTCTTTCTGCTTCGATATAGTGCGCCTTTAGCCACAAGGCTTGCAATTTCGCGTGGTTGTGGAGACTGAACTGATGTCCTTCCAATATTTTGTACAGGTCCTTGAAATTGCCCCTGTGGAATGCCACGATCGCTTTCGCTTTCAGTACAGACTCGTTGTTGTGGAGCTTATCACATGACGGTAACGACCATAAAAATCGGCCTAATCTTTCTACGTTTCCCGCTTGTTGCAGAACCTGAAATTAATGAAAAATTGGGCTAGTTGAGATGTTTAAATAGCAAATTATCTCGTTTTTAGAAGCTCCATATTTAATAGAGAATAGGCGAAGAAACGATTCTATATAGTTTTTAGTACTTCCATAAATGATAATATAATCAAAAATGGATTTCGAACTTGTGGACTATTTCGTTGTGACACAGACGCGGTCGATTATAGCAAATGTATATCATCTAGGAGAAAATAATTATTTTTAACCATTAACTGAAACTCAGGAAGTTAATCAATCAACATCAGAGGATTTAAAATACAATACAATAATATTTATTTGCTCAATAAAGAAATGTTTACAATAAAGAAATGCTGTATAAGCAAATTAAAACCTTATTACTTATGGACACTTAGAAGTGGAAAGAAATCATGTGTTTAATAAAATACCAGGTAGGTAAAGTGCACACTTATAGAATTTCTTTTAATGTGAGACATAATTTTAATGGTAAACTTTTAGCCCCATCTTAAAATCATCTGCACTTGACTCTTAGAAGTACATAATTCTGGTTTTCCAAGACCCTAAGGAACTTTTGTTAAAAATATCACCTTAAAATCTCAAATAGAAATGGCCTAACATGACTGCTAAATTGTACTATTTAGAATTATTTCATTCTTGAGTGTTTTGTATAATTAAATACATAAAATTCTCTGTATCGCGTTAAAAGGAACGTACTGTATATAAACGATATAGCACGATTTGAGAAATGATAAAAATATAATATGATTTAAATTGCAGATTTTTCTGAATACACGACCGGGTTCCACTATCGGGCCCCACGTTGGGCGCCAAATTTGCAACACGACTTTTTTATTAATTAAAGCGAACCTAACACCGGAGAGTCGTGTATGGAAATTTCCCGTCTCCTGGTGTGGAGTTCGTGAGGCGCCACCAGTTTTGCCAGCTAACCTGGAAAAGCTCCGCTGGTGTTATGCGGGGTTGTTAGGCACGTTCTACTAAGCAAGAAAACACAACCTTAATTTACGGTTCAATCTATTGGCTGTCATGCACGGATCCTGGCCACTGACAGTCTATACTTGTAAACATTTCTTGTACGTTGCAAGGTGCTTAAACGTTTAAACTGGCAAATCCCTTCCTATTGACATATTCATCACCGAATTCGCCAAACTTAATGATTCTGTTGTGGGTGCAGTCAATGACCCCAATAGCGGTTGGAAATCGGTATTTTTGAGACCATAGATATACCTTTAATAAGTTCGATACCGGTTTTGGGAATTTTTTTTCCATATTATTGCCTTACTCAGAATTTCATTCATAACGTATGTATATTTTGAAAATTTGGGTCCTCCACGACAAAATTTTCATTTTGTCTAAAGCCGATAAAACTCCACCGCGTGTTTCACCACTTTCTTTCAGAAAAGAGTTTGCAAGCCATTGCACATTTTCACGATCAAAGCGATACAATTTTCTATAATCTTCATCTATGCATTCTTTGCATACTTTATACAACTTTACTTTCCGATTCAAAAACTCTGCCATTTTAGGATGAAAACCGGACAAATACCACAACAAAACTAATATAAGCAAATGTAAGGATGGTTTAGTGCATGCTTGAAAATTTACCAGCAATTGGTTATATAGCAAAAGCAATTGCCACGTTTATTCATATTATATTAAGGAAATGCTTAACATTTTTAAGCAGAACTTTTCCTTTGATTTAAAGCAATTGCAACAAGGTCAAGTAATTTTATTACATTTTATTAATTTTAGCTTAAGTGTTTGCTAGGATTTTTCAAGAAAAAACTATTGCTTCTTCATAAGGCTCATTATCTAAAAAACCAGCAGTTTGTAGATAAGAATTTTTAAATTTTAAAATTTCATGTTACAGAATGACATTTATGATTAAAAAAATACAATATATTTCAAATAGCAACAAAAACATTTAAAATTTAACACTGAATTACTCTTTTATCGGGATCATCAAAGAATTCACTAATATTATCGTTAAAATAATTTTTTTCAGAAAAATAGGCATAACTTTCCCGTTAATTCATCTTAAAAATACTTCGAATGCACCTCTTTTGCATGATCATAATTCTGTGTATTTCCACCCCATATCTCAACCTGGACTGGACGTAATATATGCATGTTAAGATGCAATGGCAGCCTCGGCATTCACGCGACTAGATATTACACGCAAATGACTTGCGTGTACCAAGATATATTGCTTGCCAAACTCTCAATGTGCGCTTTCCAATCAAGCCTCCCATCAACCGGCACGGTCAGAAAACGCATACTCTCCGGTGCTTTTAGCCCTTCACCATTGTATGAGAAGGCAACATTATATTTTGTTCTATTTCCAAAGACTAAGATCTGCGTCTTTAACACGTTCAGCAGCATATCATTGCCTGAGAAATATCCGTCAAGGGCCACCATTGCATTCATTATTCTCCTCACCAACTATGAGTGATGTATCATCGGCATATAATACGGTGTACTCTTTAGGGACATCATGTAGCTCACTCGTGTATACGATATAGAGAAGAGGCTCCAGGATTGATCCCTGAGGAACTCCCCTAGGGACAGCTATCTCCTGTGATCTACATAAAACACTCGATAAAACACTACAATCATCAAACTCAATCACTCGTTAAACACGATTGATCAAATATGACTTAATCAAGCAGAGAGCTTCACCACAAACTCCATACATATCAAGTTTTTAGATGTTCAGAGTCGAAGGCTTTAGATAGATCCTTAAAATGATTTGATTATTGTTACTTAATGAATTTAAAACCTTATTTAATGTCTGGTAAATGGTGGACTTACTTACCCTTTCTAAAACCATTTTTCCTATCTGTGATTATTGAGTATTTTTTCGAAAAATTACACCAGTCTATCGAATAAAACCTTTTCAAAAACCTTACCAATATTGGACAAAAAAGAGATAGGTCGGTAGTTCTTTTCCTCATCAATTTGACCCTTTTTGTGAATAGCCTTTACATGAGCCATTTTTAGCACGCGGGGAAGACACCTGCAGATAATGCAAGATTCACAACTTAAGCGAAAGGACTTACTGCAATAATAATAGTAATAATAATAATAATGATGATATGATTCTAACAGAATCTATAGTAGACTCAATGACAATTAAATTTGATGTTTTAACTTACTATTTAAATGAACAAAATACTGTTAACGTTAGTTTGGAACCAGAGGAAAATTTTAATCAAACAATTAAGATTGAAGAAGAACAAATAAATGAGGAAATAAATAAATTTGCAACTTTTAAAACAAGCCCTGAAAACTATTGCGTGTCTGTAGATTTGGATGATGAAACAAAATAAACCTAATAAACCAAAGCAATTTCGTGTCTGTCGAAACCGAGAAACAAGATAAAATACTGAAGATAGAAAAAGAAAACTATAATAATGACTTAAACCAAATATTCGAAAATAATGACATAAACCAAAATATTCCAGAATAATGACTTAAAACAAAACAAAATATTACATGGAGGAAGGTAACTTGACTAAAAATTACTTTGATAATAGACGGTTTGAAAAAGAAAATGAACATTTTAATATTGCGGACAGCAAAATAAATATCGAGGAAAAAGTAGAACTAAGTAACAAAATACTTAACAGGAAAAAAGCAGAAACTTAAGTTCAAACAAATGTGATATAAACGACTACAGTGATACAAAACCTCAGAAAGAATTAAACTGTGATATTGAGACCGAAGAACTAAATGGCGTTAAAGATAAGGTAGACCTAAGTAGCGAAATACTTATTATTAATATTGAATATAATTTAAGTACAAATATTTATGATATAAACGATAAAAAACATGGGGGGGGGGGGAATATAACATTGTTATATTCGGGAAGAGGGGGGGGGGGGGGGGCGATATAATATATCCCCTGTATTGTTATTAAAGTCCATGGCTAGAGTTTTGATGGTATTCTAGAGTTTTCTGGCAATGGTCCCCTCAATCTCTTGCTATATACTGGGTGGAGCTGGCTGAATCAATTGCAATGTCAATACTCACGTAAGTTTGATCATATTATAAAAGAAAACGGTAATAATTAAAAATCGGCCAATATTGAAATTAAATAGTTAGAAAGAAAGAAAAACGCGGAAGAATTGCAGCAAAAGGGGTAAAAACTCAGGTAAAAATGAAGATGAAACTAAACAACGAAGTGAACCGACAAGAAAGAAAAATTTGCAGGAGCCAAAAATGAAAAAGATGAATTGTAAAATGAAAAAAGAATTTATGCAGAACCGAAGAACGACGTTGATATAGCTATTAAGATTTCGGAAACCAAAAATAGGTAATTGTAGATGGGTTTATTCCTGGACATTTTGTCATAGCTATATAAGTATAAAATTGAAACAGATCATAATATCTAACTATACAACTTTATACTTATCTATGTATAATGACGATGGAAAATTTTATCCAAAACAGATAAAAAATATTAAGTCAAAGTCAAAGCCAAAAGATAGATTTAATGTCATAATAACAATATATTATAGTTGTTGACAAAGCCATTAGAAAAATAGAATTTAAGGTCACAAAGAATATAAAGTTCATACAAGTGTATTAAAATTAAGCTAAACCTATATTACGAGTGTAAGATGAGTTCACAAAGCAACAAAAAAGAGAAAGAAAAGAAAATGCAACGCAAAAGTGCAAATGGAACAGATAAAGACAAACAAGACAAATCTACATTTAATTTAAAGAGTCATCATAAAATTCTCTGAAACTGTAATATGCATTACCAGCCAAAAACTTCTCTGTTTGCCTCCTGAACCCTTTATCACATTGTAGCCTTCTTAGCCTTATAGGAAGATGATTAAAAAGCTTTTTACCTCCGTATATAATGGAGCTTTTAATTTGTTCCGAATGCGGGATAGGCAATCTGAGAGTATAAGTCCGGCGGGTATTGTAAGGACCATTGAAAGACAAGTTGCATCTATATTTCTTAAAGATTAGACAGACTATTTCCAAAATAAACAGGCAACACAATGTCAAGATTGCATGTTACAAAAATAAGGGGCGGCAGGAATCACGAACCTTAGCACCAGATAAATGTCGAATTGCTCTTCTTGTAACACATACACTGAATTGAAAAGGTAATCAGAACAAGAGCCCCAAAACAAATGCCATATTGAAGGTGAGACTCAATTAGAGCAAAGTATGCAGTCCTGGCTGCATACTTTGATATATTCCTCAAGGCATAACAACCAGATGAGATTTTATTGCACACCACACCATCATGATGCGGTTCTCAAAATTAAGCGAGTTGTCAATAGATAAGCCTAGGAATTTGTTAAAATTGGGCGCAGCAATAGGTTCATTTTCTATATAAATTTTGCCCATGACACATTTGAAGTTTAAAATATTGGTTTTCCCAATATTAAAAGATAATAAATTTGCGTCATTAACAAATCTGATTGTACATTTTCATTCAATCTGTGAAGATTCGAATCGTGCCAGAGAATGGTGGTGCCATCTGCGAAGATCCTGAACTTGGCGCTACTAAAAGTTGAGACAGATAATTAATATAAATTAAGAAAAGCAGTGGCTCCAGTACAAAGCCCTGCGGAACTCCGGCATTGATATTTAGTTCTTCGGAGCTGGTATTATTTAACCTAACCGTTTGCGCACCCACTGACAAATAAGAATGAAACCACTCTAAGGCTGCTCCCCTAAATCCATACACCTCCAGCTTCCACAGCAGTGTTCTGTGATCTACGCAATCAAATGCTTTTAACAAATCACAGAAGATCGCTGCGGCAGCCTCACCGACGCTCAGTTGGTTGAACAGCAGTTCGAAAGAGTTAAAAATGGCGTCACTCGTACCTAATGACTCACGGAAACCAAACTGCTGTCAACAATCCCAGCCCATTCAAAAACGAAATCATGCTCACCTTGACCAGCTTTTCTACTACCTTAGCCAAAGTAGATAGGATGGAAAAATTCCTGACAAAAATCAGGTATTTATTGCCTCAGCAAGAGCATGCAAAGAACCAGGAGGCAAGGCCAGAAAAAACCTCAAAGAAAGCCCATCCCAGCCCGATGCATTTTTATTTTTAATGTTTGCAAATGTGCTTTTAACGTCATCTGCAGTAGTGGGAGAAAAAAGGAATGTTTCAGCCATAGCAGTTCCTAAGGTCGTATTTGGCGGCAATATTACTGGTCGGTACAAACAAATTTAATATTTAATTGCTTTAAACCGTAACGGTGTGGGTCGCAATTATCTGCATAACCACAAGCAAATTAGTGGACTGTATTAAAATAGGGTGGTGGGAGTTTGCACAAAGGTTGTGAATTGAAAAAGGTAGGTAGGTTAGTTATTAAATCCTTTAATAATATAATTATGCAATCGCATTTGATTTAAATAATATGCACAATTGATACACTAATTTCAAGCATTCATTCATTCACACATATACAACAGTTTCCTTAATTATAAATATCTACAAAAAAGCCTTGATTGTTTAATCTCCAAATGAAACGTTTGTCTTTAAAAATTCAACTTTCCTTTCACTCTACAAATACCTTGATCTCCGATGCTCTACTTCGCTCTCATAAGACTGGGATCTGGCTTTAAATCCTTGATTTGAATTGTAAAGGCACGATTTGTTAAGCTACAAATCTGGTACCGCCATTTTTTCTTTCTTTTCTTCAACCACAGCACAGGTGAGCCGAGACGCTACATCGATTCTGGCTTCGAGGAATTGCGTTAAAACGCCCAAAAGAGGTATTTGTCCAAGCTTGGATAAAGATAACAGAGGTACAACATATATCATCTAATATCTGTGCAAACAAAACTAGAAAATGGCCTAAAGAGATGCCCTTTGGCGCGAAAAGCAATGTGCAGCAACTTTTTGCTGTTGTTCGAGTGAGAGTTTGAACTGCACTGAAATCCAATTTTTCCTACCGGCGCGGGAGGGACAAATAAAGCGGGAAGATAAGCGTCGGTTTCATTTGAGAGGGTGAAAGCATGTTCTTTCTTTCTTTGACATATTGTTGCTTACACAACACTGACTGAGACAAGGATATATTAAATTGAAAACGATTAAGAACGATGTCTTTGACGGAATGACATTTTGCGTTCTAGAGAATGTTGTATATGACGGACTCTATTATAGCAACAAACCAGGTTCGGACTAAGGAGTAACTGAAATACAATGTTTTAAATACATACATTTCCGTTTACCTGGGGTGAAATAAATATATTCGTGGATTAATTATGGCTCGTTCATACTACATACATACAGGGTGTTATCACCACAGTATAAGGTGAAAAATGACGTTAATACACTTGTTGGGGTATTTCCCCAACAATTACAATACAATGAATTTAAGTCATTAGCGTCTAAGGTACTTGATGTAGTTGTAATAGTATTTTTACCCATTAAGTCATTGACAATTCTCCAGGATTATTTCGACTTGTTTGTAGAATTTCTAATTCTATATTGAAAATAAGATTTCTTGGCAAGCCGTATAGTGCTTCTGTAGATCCTGCGGTACTTGTTGAAATAATTTAAGAAATAAGAGCTGTTCATTGAATATTTCCTTTTATAATGAAGAGAACGCATATTATTTTCAGAAATACACAAACCGTTTGTGTACCAAGATTTTCGTTTCTTTTTTTATATTAAAATTAAAATTCCTATGTACAAGCAAGTGGAATCGATCCAATGGTGGCTGAAACACTGTTCCAGTCCGTCTGACTACACAACAATGCAAACTTCCTAAAATTTTTACCAGTATAAAGTCTACCCCGTCTTACATTAGATGCAGAAGCATTACCAGTGGTAGGTAGGGAACAACATATGGCATCGTGATCAGACAATCCGGCATTAATGGTTGTGCACTTAACCTGATCTTGATTGAAATTTGTACATACAGAATCCAAAGTTGCAGAAGATAATGCTGAAAACCGGGTTGGCCCATCTACGTGCACTTCAAGCTTAAATGAGTTTAACAGACTACACAGTAACTGTATCTATCGGATTTGTTCAAGAAATTTACATTCAAATTGTCAGTCAAGACCAAAGTTGCAAAGAATATGAGATAAACACCATGGAAGAATAAAAAGCAAGAATAAAATTGGGTCAGATGTGATCCTTGGGGCACTCCAGACTTGATCACAATTTATCTGGATACTTATACCACTGATGCCCACATATTGCTTGCGATCAGTCAAATAGGGCCCGATAAAGTTCAAGTAACAGCCTTCCATTCCATATTATGCTCTCAGCTTTTCCAACAACAGGGTATGACAAACACTATCAAATGCTTTAGAAATATCAGTATAGATCACATTAATTTGAGATCCCTTCTCTATATTATGAATGAGGTAATCTTGAAACAAGTTCAGAAATCAGCAGTTGTTTGAATGTTTTAAACATGTCATCAGTTATTATGGATTCAGAAATTTTGGGTAATATGGATATGAAGGAAATACCCCTGTAATTTCCAATATCGGATTTCGAGCTTGATTTAACAATGGGAAATAAACTAGACCTCTTCCACCGTTTCGGAAAACAGGCTGCATTAAAAGATGAAAGAGAACACATAAAGGCCCTTCTAACGATGCTGCATAGAAGGTAAGCCGTCCGGTCCTGAGCCCTTGTTCTCATCCACCGAGCTAATTTTATTTATATCTTCTTCAATAAATCTATGAAATGTAAGTGTAGCATTCAAGTGAGTAAGGTGCTCCACTGACGTACTGCTCTTCGGGTGATCAGTATAGAATGATTCAAAGTGTTGGGCAAAAGCTTCTACAATAGATCCAGGTGTATCTTTTGTGACATCATTATAGTCCATGGTTTTTGGAATTCCTTGATGTTTCTTAAGGGCGTTATAAAACGACCAAAAATATTTGATATTTGATGGAATTGTATGTTCTGTATACGAAGATCAGGTAGGACAGATCAATAAGGCATTTACTTTCCTTTTGAATTTCAGAATACTTGTCGTAGTCAGATTGTATACCAGATTGCTTGTATGTCTTATAGAGTTTGTTCTTAAAGCTGATATATTAGCCTTCTTTGATTTATTTTGAAAGAACAAATTTATCAATACCATCAAAAACAACATCGTAAAATTTCCGGAGAAGAAAATTAACGTCTTCATTAGACTGTAGGAAATCCTAATTGGCAGCAGGATTAGAGTTATTAAGTGCTACGTAGTCTGCCTAGTCGAATCTAAATACCTTAATTTCACCCTTCCTAGCCCAAAAAGGAGTTATTCCGGGGCTTATAGAAACTTGCAACAGTCTATTTTGTTACTTCCACACGCTGAAATTCATCAGACAATACCAAATCCAGAAGTTTGCCGCTGCAGTTAGTAACATTATTAATTTGATAAAGTTCGAAATAATAAATTCCGCCAAGGAACTGCTGTCTCCAGATGGCGTCAGGTGTTTCTCGTCAAGCTCCCATGTAATTTTAGGAAGGTTAAAGTCTCCGAATATGATGAATTTGGCATTTTTTCGAAGATTCTCCACAATGCCCTAGATCCTGATATGTTTGTTGAGGTGAGTTAGGAGGGATATAAACTGATCCGATTATGAGCGTCTCGTCCCGCAACAATACTTGATCCCCAAACGATACGCTACTACTACTTCGTAGCTGACTACAGTCAAAAGCTGAGCGAAAGGCAATAAAATTTCTACCACCTCTTTTACAATTCAGTGCATCATAATCTCTGCCCTGACGAAACACCTGATAATTGTCGTCAAAAATTTCAGAGCTCAAAATCTCATTAGAGAACCAAGATTCCGTATAAACTATACGCCAGAGTGTGGCAAATTTTGGCGTCCAACGTCGGGCCCGAAAAATTTGCCACACTCTTTCTCTGTTTAATAGCGCAGAGGCTTTACGTGTAATAGAAAAAATTCTAATTGCTATATATAGAAATCACAACTTATGGAAACTAGCTTAAAAGCAAAGTTTTGCAAATATAAAAGCCCTAGTAAGCTAATGTATCTTTCAAATATAAGAGCAATCAAATCTATAAACCGTAGTTACACTTACGAATCAAATTATTCAAAAAGAATGCAGTTATTAATTAATTTGTCAAAAATCAAAATTCATTATAACATTAGAATACTCACAAACGATGGAATGAAAATAAAACTAAGTTAGGCTTATCTGTGTCCTGTGGCTCTCAAACCAGCACGGATGTTATCCTATGCCCAGGTCTCAACAACTATCTAAGGTACACCAACAGTAACCACTGTATACTTCTCCCAAGTGGTTAGTTTTGTAATGTAAGGTAAGATGCTAGAATCACGAGCAGCACACGCAAGCTAGCAAACAGCTAGTAAGGATGGTAGAGGTAAAATTAAAACCCTCAATTCAAGATGTTCTAACGAGAGTTTTATAGGAATGTTCAACCTCTATTCCATGTGACTTTCCCAGTCTGGCAGATAGAAATCCTTCAGTGAAGAAATTAGGTTTTTTGCTACTAATTCATCAAAAAATACAGACATGCAACCCAATATAAGATATACAAGAACCTATTTATGTAAAATTCCAGATACGAGCTACCAACATTATTTTGGATAACGCGGTGTCACTCCATCTCACGCGCATCGCATGAGTCACTGTTTCGTGTTGAAAACACTAAGCAGGTACCAGGCTGGAAATTTACTGCATTTACCGGTACAACTGAAATTCGATTAAATATATTATTCGGCAACGAAAACATATCAAATGTGCAAAATATAAACCAAATTTAAGTTAACTTTAAATATACGAAATTTAAAAGGTTACAACTCCCCCTCTCCTTGGGGAGGATGGAAATTTCCTACGGGAAATTAACCGACGATAAGAAATAGAGATATAAGCAAATAACCCCCAACTAAAACTAGGTGTAGTATGCGGCCACTTTTCCATCACTACTCCATACCCAAATACATACATACATCACATTCATTCAATGACAAACATACATCGCTGGGCACCCAGCCACGAAGAACTATGGAACATCCCTCAGCGATACTCGACACAGAATGAGCTATGATGTTCGAATATAGCTGAGCCAGTGTTGCGTAACAACCTTTAAAGTGCGGTGAACCTCGTTCACTGGCCTTGTGCCAAATACTCCCGATCGACACCCCAAAGCGCTCCGCGCCAAGAGGCCACAGATAAAAGCAGTCATAGTTTGGGTTATATTTCGGTCGTTTTTGTACGAAGTTCCCAACACTTTGGTAGTAAAACGTTCATCTTTCCGTAGAGGTAACGTCAGTTGTTAGACTTTGGAAGGGTGCTGAAGCTTCCAACGGCAATTTCCCGTCCTAAAAGTTGAACTAAGCTGATTAGTTCGTGTCCGGGTGAGGAACCTTTGATGCTTAAGAATAATTATGTCGATCTTGCTTATATCCTTAATGTAATTTAAACATATTAGTTCTGATTTTGTTTCATAATTGAGATTGAGAGTGTCGTTGTAGAGGTAAAAATGATACGTTACTATATTCTCGAAGATATGACGTTAGAAATGAATTTTGCGTTTGTATAAAATCATTGACAATTCACCCAGGCTCAAGAGAAGGGCGAACTATAATAAGGTTTGTAAGTTGACTTATTTTAACGAGAGTATCCAAATCATCCTTGCTAATTGCCTTCCCTTTTACGGCATTCTGTATCCCAACAAAAAGAATTATACAGTCCTCAGCAGTAAACGAACCCGAAAACTGTTATATATAACGGTATGCTAAAGGTGAAAAGCACAGGCAGGTAACATTATGAAAAATATGCCAACGGTAAGTAAAAGAATTCAGAAAATACCTCACTTTTTACCGCTCAGATTCCCTTTAACTTTGTATCTAGAAAACTTGGATTGTAATAGAAGATAGTGCTCGGTAGTCAGTTGACTAGTTCTCCAGGCGAACCTAACATTCTTTCTACCTTAAAAATCTAATTTTGTTGTTTCTTATTTTGTTTCCCGAATTGATCGGCGACAGAATGAGTTCGTAGAGAGTCTCAAGTATCCGGTAGAAATGAGATTGCTAGCTCAGAAAAGCAACCTCCATCGTTGACATGGCGCCCAACGTGGGGCCGATACAGACACAACCTAGTTATCAACTTTCCTTTTTTGGAAAATATTCTTCAAAATTCACTTCTTTAATGAGGGATTTTTTCTTATTCTTCAAGTAACTCGGTTACGCTGTTTTGGGGAAACATTATTTGGATTAAAAGTTTTTTTTGCTTGGCGTTTAAAGTGTTTTCTTTTAGTCAATTAATTCAGGCTCGAAAGGGTTAAAAACAAAAACCATAAATTTTGTGGAAGTTTTTATTCCTATTTCATGCAACAGGGTGCTTCCTTAAAAAAATGATATAGTACTTGATTCATTAATTTTGGATACCGATTGGCAGCTCCGTAAAAAAATGCAGAATATCCGTCGTCATAACCCAAATTAATACCGAGCGAATTACAATATTATGTCTGATTCTGGCGCGCTCGTAAATTTCAGACTCGTTATCGTTCAGAGTGTTAATTCTTTATAGCTTACTAATTAATGATACGTGACGTTATTGTTAATATATCATCGAGCAAGGTGTATTATAATATGCATCGTTAATAGATCGTAATAAAACAGAAATATCGATAACGAACTGCAGCAAATTCCATCGGTATCAAAACGGGCGCTTGTTATTGTCGAACGAAGTGAGTAATGCGATATGGTATCGGGGATAAAATGTAACAAGCATTCGGTTATTGGCCAAATTATCAATCGGTTCGGACATAATGCTTTATCTGACTGATTCATTCGGAAGCTATTAGCGAATTGATTATGTTCAAGACTTTATTTATTAATAATGAACACGGTTTTGTAGCGAGATTAATTTTATGTGTAATAATGTTTCCTATCGCTTCCTTTTTTAAAGCTAAATTCATGATTTTGTGCATTATACGTTCTTCATAAGTCAATCCTGAAGACTTCATTAAAGTTCACAAAAATATATTCAAGGGGCATTAAGCGGAATTATTTTATATAAAAATTATGGAGGCTTATTATCTATCCCATAATTAGGGTTGCCACCTGTCCCGGATTTTCCGAGACGTCCCGGATTTGGTGTTATTTACCACCCGTCCCGCAGGCTTCACTTGCGGGACGCTAATTGTCCCGGAAATGAAAAAAGATAGAATTCAAAACAAAAATAAATACGTAATAATTATTTACAATATAAGTGTTGCTGACGCCTCGTTTGACATCTCGTGTTGTAATATGAATTTACAACAAGAATATTGTACAAAATTTTATCTACTTTCATCTATGAATAAAAATATTTTGCAAAAGGCATTTTTAAAAATAAAAATGCACCTGTAAAAATTCACCTGCTATTAAGTTTACTAATCAAGTTTTTTTATGGGACCTTTCGCATGGTTACTGTTTCGCATGGTTACTGTTGAAACTTTGTCAAACAAATCCAAAAATATAAAAAGCGCTTTTCAAAATGAGCGATTCTGATGGAAGTTTACCCTCTGATATAGAAGCAGCGGCAAACGAAGCGATCTCAAGATTAGTTCCGACAAAATCCAAGGCGCGGTATGAGTTGGAGTACCAGAAGTTTGAAGATTGGTGCAAAGCTAACAAAATAAAGGAGGTGTCTGAGAAAATCTTTTTGGGTTATTTTTCCGGAAAGCAACACTCCCAGAAACCAACTACACTATGGACTCACTATTCAATGTTGAGAATTATGATTTCAGTCAAGCAAAATCAAGATATAAGCAGATTTTCTCAACTAATCGCATTTTTGAAAAGAAGTTCAGAGGGTTACAAAGCCAAATAGTCCAAAGTTTTTACAAAGGAAGACGTATGTAAGTTTCTTAGTACTGCAGATGATGAAACGTATTTACTTATGAAGGTTGTTATGATAATCGGCATTTTTTGGGTTTGTCGGCGCAAAGAACTAACTAAGTTAATGCTGGAATCGAATACAATGATTTGTATATAAAAATTGTGATTCCATGCTCAAAAACCAAAATTATCCGAGAATTTGTTATAACAGAAGGAAATGTGACAGGTGTCATCTGTTTAAGTATATTTTGAAAATATGCTAAACTTTGTCCTCTTAATGTAACTCATGTTGGAATATTAACAAAAATTAATTCCAAATCTTCTTAGTTTTAGGTCATCGCCTTCTCAGTATGTTTATATGTTTATATTAAATCACGATGGCACTTCATGATGGGCTTATTAATATAAGTGCTGTCTAAATGTTTTCTTTAAGGCAAATTTTAAGATATAATTTCGAGAGCAGTAAGTAAGTGAGTCGCATTAGTCGCATTGAAACCTTCTGCGTGCATTTTAGTAAAAGTAATTAAAACAGTTTTCTTGCAAGCCAATTCCATTGTGTTTTATTTCACCCATAATCCGACAGGTTATGGGCCCAGGCATTGCATTGGCTTAAAATTCGCGAGTGAATTAATAAAAGACTTGGGTAAATAGTGAAAAACATTTATAAGTGACTTTGTGAAAAATTAGGATAATGGAGAATAAAAGTACAAGAAAAAACATTAAACCGTTTGATGGTGATAAGTACGGTGTGTAGAAGTTTCGAGTTAGAGCGCTTTTATCTGAACATTGAAAGACCGAATCCGGTAACCGAGGATTGGCTCAAACTGGAGCGTCTCGCGAAAAGTGTGTTAGTGGAGTACCTGTCAGACTCATTTCTTGGTTTTGCCAAAGAAAACAGTACTGCCAAAGAAATTTTACAAAGTTTGGATAAAATATATGAACGAAAAAGTATAGCGTCTCAGTTGGCATTGCGAAAAAGACTATTAAGTTTAAAACTACAAGGTGATACTTCGCTGATGCAACATTTTACAGTGTTTGATGATTTGGTTGCCGAACTATTAGTAACTGGAGCTAAACTGGAGGAAGCTGATAAAGTGTCACACCTACTGTTAACACTTCCAAACTCCTATGATGGCGTAATAACTGCCATTGAAACCTTATCTGAGGAAAATTTGAATTTAGCTTTCGTCAAAATACGATTACTCGATCACGAGGTAAAATTGACGAATGAAAGCAGAGATACAAGCACTAAAGCTCTTGTGACTGAAAGGAAATTTTCTGCATCCGAAGAGAATTATCGTCCGAACTTATCGCACATTCCAAGACGGCAAAATAAGTTGCGGAAGATGCCCCAGAATAATCGACATAAAATAGCAAAAAAAAACAACCAATGCCAAATGTCATCATTGTGGCAGGCCTGGCCATTTTAAAAGGGATTGTTTCTTTCATAAGAAAGCACTAGACTATAAACAGTCCCAAAGACAAAGGACTGTGCAAACTGTGCAGCTAAAACCGAATGACAACCAAGGTTTTGCATTTATGCTAGGAAATCGACAGTTCACCAAGCACACTGAAAATAAAATAACGTTCATTTTGGATTCTGGTGCATCTGATCACATTATTAATCGAGAGGATTTAAGTGCTTATTTTTCAACTCTATCGACACCAATCAAAATACCAGTGGCGAATAATGGACAATTCATAACAGCAACAAAGAAAGGATCAATGGAAGTTTTCAGCAACCTGGGAATCCATGGAATCCTGGAAGATGTCCTGTACTGCCCAGATGTCCCCTATAATTTGCTATCAGTGGCAAAAATGCAAAATGCTGGCATGACGATTACTTTTAACAAAAAAGGCGTGGAAATATATAATGGCGGTAAGATGGTAATGCAGGGTAAGTCATCAAACAGTTTGATTTGTGTAGAATTTACTTTAAATATTGAATTAGTAAACAATTTAGTTCAGTAAAAACAAATTATGAAATTTGGCATCAACGGCTAGGGCACATAAGTAAGAATAAATTTATAGATTTAAAAAATAAAGGAATGATTAAAGATAGTTCTTTAATAAATCATATTACACCTACTGATGATTTATGTGAGGCTTGTATTAGTGGTAAACAAACGCGGTTACCCTTTAATAAACATAAAGACAAAAATTATGTAAAAAGGCCGCTTTTTATAGTACATTCTGATGTTTGTGGTCCGATAACTCCATCAACAGTAAATGACAGAAACTATTTTGCTTTATTTGCCGATCAATTTACCCACTATTGTGTAACTTACCTTGTTAAAAATAAATCAGATACATTCTCTGTTTTTAAGGATTATGTTGCAAAAAGTGAGGCTCATTTTAATTTAAAAATTGTTCATTTGTATTGTGATAATGGTGGAGAATATTTATCTTTGGAAATGAAAAATTATTGTATGGAAAAGGGTATTAGTTATCACTTAACTGATTCACGAACCCCACACTTAAATGGTGTGTCAGAGAGAATGGTTAGAACTCTAACTGAAAAAGCTCGTACAATGGTAAACGGTGCAAAATTAGAAAAAGTTTGGTGGGGGGAAGCAGTGTTAACTGTTACCTATTTAATAAATATTACACCAACCAGAGCTCTGAAACAAAATAAAACACCATATGAAATGTGGCATAATAAAAAGCCACAAATAAAGTATCTTAAAGTTTTTGGTTCGACTGTTTATGTGCATAAAAAAACTAGTAAAACAAAATTTGATGAAAAGTCATGGAAAGGCATATTGGTAGGATATGAATCAAATGGGTATAAAGTGTGGGTGGTGGAAACAGAGAGGTTTGTCGTAGTAAGAGATGTAATTGTAGATGAGACAAATTATTTTAAGTCAAGGCCTGTGTCTGAGGCGGAAGAGGTTAGTTTTGAAAAATCTCAAATGAAAACTATTAGTATAGATACGTCAAGACCAGGGATAGAGTCTCATGTATTATCTGACAGTGAAAAACCAGATGACGTTAAATCTGGAGCTGTGAAATCAGATATGGTTAAGTGTGGAGCCCAACCTGATGTTTCTGACGTCACGTCAAAATCAGTAGTACCAATAAACGCAAATAAATCACAAACAGATGAATGTCCTACAACCTCACAGCATCGAAAAAGTGAAAGAATTAAAATTTTACCCCCTGTATCATACAATGAGGAGGAAATACCTGATTATCTTTTATGTGCTCAATCTGTAATATGTAGTTTACCCGGTTCTTTTCACGAAATTAAAAATAGAGATGATAGGTTAGAGTGGGAGCGAGCCATTAATGAGGAAATTAATTCTCTTTTAATTAATAAGACCTGGACTTCTAAGAAAAGGCCTAAAAATAAAAATATAGTTAATTGTAAATGGGTTTTTACTTTTAAAAATGATGAGCATGGAAATCCTATAAAATATTGTTACGTTTTTCCCGTGGGTTCTTAACAGAAGTACAACTTTGCTATTTTCAACTAATACTCTCTTTATTCACTACCACTGTATACAATTTAACTCACTAAACTAGTCTTATAACTTTACAACTAATGTCTATTCAACACTCAATGATTAACCTGAACTGAACTAACTAACCGAC